>RAQS01000468.1:0-12724 GCA_003698115.1 Aspergillus sp. HF37 | reverse complement strand
CTTATCCTCGACCGTCCCACCGCCCTCCTTCGACGATCCCTCAACCACCGACGAATCCCCCGAAGACCTCTTCACCTCCTTCCTTCCACACCTCTTCCCAGACGAGCGCCGCCCTTCCACGGCCACCCGGGCCAGCGGCTGGTCTACGCGTCGCCGCGCTATGGCGAGCTCGACATCATGGTGCCCGCGTACCCGAGCCAGAGCGAGAAGCGCAGCGAGGAGATCGCGGCGGGGCTGGTGAAGCGCGCGGACGGCGGCGTCAACGAGGTCGACGAGGGGAGGAAGCTGTTTGCGCATTTTCTGTGGAGCGCGGCCATGGTTGTTGCCGAGGGGGTTGAGAATGCAGATACATCAACTGCTGTGGGGGACAGCGATATGTGGAGGGTAAGGGGGGAGAGGGTTTTGGAATTAGGCGCTGGTAAGTAACTGTCGCTACAAATTGGTATTTATTTTGCTCTTGCAGTAATCTGACGACTGAAAGCGCCGCCCTCCCCTCCATCATCACCGCCCTCGCCCAAGCCGCCAAAGTAACCATCACAGACCACCCTTCGTCGCCCGCGCTGACCGGCGCAATCAACTTCAACATCGCGCGCAACGTCGCGAACCGCGGCATTGGCACTACTGTCGACGCGCAGCCCCACGAATGGGGCGCGCTGGACACGGCATTCGCGCGGACACACCGAAACGCGTACACGCGCATCATCGCGGCCGACTGTTTCTGGATGGCGTCGCAGCACGAGAACCTGGTACGGACGATGCGGTGGTTCCTGGACGAAGCGGACCCGAACGCGCGGGTCTGGGTCGTCGCGGGATTCCACACGGGGCGGGCGATTGTGGCCGGGTTCTTCGAGACGGCGGTGCGGTTGGGGATGGCGGTTGAGCGGATCTATGAGCGGGATTTGAATGCGGCGCGCGAGGACGGCGGCGAGGTGAGGAGGGCGTGGGCGCCGGCGAGGGAGGGAGAGGGACCGGAGAATCGGAGGAGGTGGTGTGTTGTTGCTGTTTTGCGGATCGCATGATACCTCCTACTCTGTAACCTGTATATAACCTGTAGATCGATCTACTTCCTCTGAAAGCATACCGTACACACCCCCTGTCCTTCATGCCCCCCAAACCGAAACCGCGGATACTCGACCCTGCCCCAGACCCCCAGCCCATCATCACCATCACCATTTGCAACAAACCATCGCACGAGCTCCTCCTCAGTCCAATTACAGCTCGTCACCACCAAAAACCCTCCCCGTCTCACCAACTCCCTCGCAATGCCCGGGTACCGCTCACACACCCGCTGCCCAGCCCCCGCGTCGTCGCGCTCTTCCGACAACGACACCGCATCAAACGTCCCCTTGTCCAGGACGATATCGAACCCGCCCTTGTCGTAGGGAAACCACCCCAACCTTCCTCCTTCTCCTTCTCCTCCTCTTCCCTCATTCCGCGCCGAGGCCGAGCCGAGAACTCGCCATCCGACGCGAGGATATCCCAAACCTCGAACCGGATTCCCTCATCCCCAGAAACGCGCATCGCCTCCGCCGTGTTCGGGGGCTCGAGACTGCTTGCTCCCGCCACGACCACGTCGTCTTCTTCCCCGTCATCAGGATTATCGCCGGGATTAGACCCACCAGCAGAAGAGGGATGCGATGAATCAGCCCAATAAGCCGAATGGATCTTCAACCTCTGCAACTCCCTAGCCAGCACGATACTTCTCTCCGAGTAATCCACGCCGACCATGTCGCCCGCGAACCCGCCCTTGGTCCGGAGCAGGGCTAGGAGGCTTCCATTGCCTGTTCCGAGGTCGAGGATCGAGGGCTGCTGTTTCGAGGGCGCTGCTGTCTTAGATTTGGATTTAGATTTCGCCGCATCCGGGCCCGCATCTGGGAGGGTATTGCATGGCGCCAGCGGAAACTCGGCCGAGGTCAGAAACGCCAGGATCTTGTCTGGGGCGTTGTGCTCGGTGAACCAGGATGTACCGGGGTCGTCGTCGTCATCGACGCCTTCTTCACCATCGGAGTCGCTGGAATTGTTTTGGTCTGTCGTTGAAGTGTTCGGGGCATCTGTGTCTGAATCTGCCGTGGCTGTCGGGACCGGGGCTGCGCCTGGTTTGGATTTTGAGGAGAGGTGGGCAAGGGTTCTCTCGTAGAAGGACTCCCAGCTGCCCAGATGGATGGATTTAGCGCCATTCGCGAACAGCAGGGAGACTACGTACTAGTCCTTGGTGCCCAGTTCGCTTGGGGAGAGATGGGCTGGGTGGTCGGGCATTTTGTGTAGAATGCGGCTGCTGGATGATCTCGGTTGGAAGCGAACTGCTTTTATTTCCGCCGTGACGTTTTTCGACCCACTACGATTTCATATATAGTTCTACGTACTGTAGTACTCCCAAAGCAGACAGCAGCAATGGATTGATTAACTCCAGGGTATTCATATGCAGCCATAAAAAATAAAAATAAAAAATAGAAGCGAATGCAAGGCGTGCTCCAAGCCACTCAGTCCACCACTAATGTACATCTCCTCTGTATCTCACTTTGACGCCTTGACGCCAGCAATCCGCCATGCCATAATGCAATCAATCAATGCCGCCTGCAGGAGTCACGAAAGGAATGAAATATTTCGACTGCAAAGCCCGCTTTGGTCATTAAACTCTTCAAGAGACAAAAAAGGTCATCACCGAAAATATGGCGACAACAAATCATGCAATCGTTCACCCGTCCCGTACCTACTACAGGACTTCATCAATGCTTCTCATGATTAGCCGCTCATTCTCCGGAGGCGGAGACCTGGGATCGGCTATTCGTGGTCCAAACCCGAAGCCTTTCGGTCTGTTCTCTGAAAAACCGAATGGTGCAGGACCACCTGTCAAAAACCCGTTGGTCCTAGGCGAGCAAAGCGCCGGCGGCTCCTCAGGCGCATCCCGTACAAAGAGATCCGTTGTGACCGTCGATGAGCCATTGACGGAGCGCCGCAGGTTGGACTCTGATTTGAGCTGTCTGCACGTGGGCGCGATCGGCCGGAGCCTCTGCCCCAAGGGCAAGGGCCGCGGAGACAGGCTTCGCTTATGTGAGAGTGACTTTGACGCCCCCCTGCTCTCAGTGGAATAAGGCTCGTAGCGATTGGTCGACGGCACGGAGAGAGTGCTCGAGGCCGCTTGAGCCCGAGTAGTCGAAGGGTTGCAGCCACCACTCGCATCGCCAGCACTGCAACCACCAAATTGACCCATTTTCTCGCCGCGCGACGGCTGAGGTTCAGAGCTTCTCCTAGGCCCTCTCACGAACCACTCCTCCGGGGCAGGCTTGGACGGGCTCCCGCGCAGTAATCTCGAACGGAAATCCGTCAGTTGATAGATCAAACTCATGTTGGGGCCAACCCAGTGGCTCCGTTCCTTGACAATCCCGTATATCGAGTTGAAATCCAAATCCCGGTTCTTGTAGAGACCGTATGCAATCACCAGCGAAGCCGACCGGCTGACACCAAGCTGGCAATGTATGAGAACCTTCTTGCCCTGGGAAACCCGGGAATCAATCAGCTCGCAAAGCGGGTGCAGATCATCCAAAATCTCAGAGTTATGGCCCCAACCAACATGAACGTATTCCGGACCCGGTTTGTCGCTTCCAGAAGCCTTCGGAGTCTCGGGCTGGGGGGATTCGAACGCAGATTTAAAGGACGCCTCCGACTCAGCGGTCTGTGGCTCCCTGGCTGAGATCCGCCTGGAACCCACTGATGCGCTCCGCCAGGTGCTCATGACAGTGTCATTTGGACCGTTCGGACTGGTAAAAGGGTTGGGAATCTCTTGCGCCACATTGATAACTACATCGAAGTTGGAAGCTTCCTGCGCTGTCGGCTCGAGGTAAAGGAACACCCCGGAATCATAGATTTGGATGGGCCCGTTCGGGTATCCACGTTTACTTCGCCGCATCGACTCCCTTGAATTTGGGGGATCATCCTCCTCATCAAGCTCATGAAGAACACCACCGGCGAGTTTGTCCTCTTCGCCTCCTGTCTGAAGGGGAGAAATGTTGTCCTCCGGGATTCCGGATGAGCGGCGGGCACCGTGATGCGTTACCGGCCGAGGCAGCTGCATGCCGCCCTTGGGGCCAAATGACGGGGAGAAAACAGATAGAGAGGGCGAAGATTCCGTGTGCCGTAAGGACTGCTGGCCATTAGGAGTAGGAGGCACTTCGGTGATGTTGCTGGAGAAGGACTTGTCGAAGGCAGGAGTACGGATGGTGAGATTCGCAGGCTTCCGGCGCGAGCTCTTGGGGGGGATAGGTATGGGAGATGGCGGGGCGGACAGATGATGTTGGGAGGTTGTTTCGACGACGGAAGCCGTCGCAATGGGCGGCCGTGACTGCGACGGTGGCGGCATCCTCAGCGAGAGGTTCTTGAGATTCCGATCCCGCTTGGGTGGGGAGTCGGGAAGCCTTTGGATCGGCACATCGGAGGCACGTCTCGGAGTATTGAGCTGGGTGACTGGCAATGATTGGCGCTCAATATTGCGAGCCGGCGGCTTGACATTGGGGTATGAGAGCGGCACCGACAACGGCGACTCCGGGGAAGAACTGGGAGAGGTCTCTGGGGCGGAAGGCGAGTCGAACATGGAGGCGGTCGTGGTGGGAGACGATTCAGACGACCCTGTTGTCATTGACGAGACACTCTCGCGGTGCTGGAAGGGCCGTAGATGTTTGGAACCGTTGGCTGAGGCATGGCTAGGCGCACCACGATTAAAGTTTACCGTGTTCTCCTCTCTCTCAGGGACTTGGGACGAGATGCCACCAAAAACAGACATGAACGACGGAAAGGAATCGGGGACGGACGGCGAACTCGTCTGAACCGGCATGATGGAGCGAGAGGTGAGACGCTCGGCGTCCGAAAGGGGACGCCCTTTCTGGGCCACCTGACTCGTATAATGCCGGGGATCGAGGCGCGATTACTGTAACGGGGTCGGGGTGTACAGAGAAACGTTGCACTTGCTACCTGCGCAAATGACCTTTGCGTGGAAGAGTCGAGTCAGTCTCCATGCCCAGATAGACTTGTAAAGATACGAAAGAGAGCGAGCGAATGACGGAGTCGTGCACAACAGAGTTGAGGACCCAAACATACCAGAAGGAATTCTTTGATTATGTGGAGGAGGAATAGACAAAGGAAGGGAGGGTGGGTAGGAAGTATGAGACGAATAAGCGGCGAGATAGCTTGGGAGGATAAGGGAATTGTCAGAGGAGGGATAGAGAGAAGAGGACGACAGGTAGGTAGGTAGGCGCCGGACAAGGCGCAGCGGGCAGTCGTTCCTCCGGGGAAGGACCGAAGAAGGCAGGGAAGGAAGGAGTGAGGGAGGGAAAGAAGGCAAAGAGGACAAAGAGGAAAGAACGACTGCCCCGATGGAGAAAGGGAGAAGAAAGAAGAAGAAGCAAAGAAGGTAGGGAGGAGAGTTAGAGACACACACAGAGGAGAAAGATGAAAGAGAAGAACAGAGAGAGGAAAGAGAGAGAGAGGATGAAACGAGCCGTCAACAAAGAAGGCGGGCGGGGACCAGATGCAGAGCGAGGGCCAATCCCAGGCGGGCTGTGGGCCTGTACAGCCAATGGGGATGCTGCCTGCCAGCCTGCAGCCCGGTCTATATTTAGCGCTGGTGCAGCGTCCCGGCGCTTCGTCGGCCAATGGAGTGTGGATTATGGAGTATGAATATGCAGTATGGGAGGGGATGGAGAGGAGGCTGACAGGCAGGTAGACAGGCAGGTAGACAGACAGACAGGCAGACACACTCAGAGAGAAAGAGAGAGAAGGAGAAAGTGTGTGTTCAACTCTCCAGCTCGTCTCGCTGCCCTCATCAACACACCCCGCTCCACAATGACAAAATCCGAGAATGAGATCAACAAGCCAACCACCGGCTGAATGATGCGCCAAATCTCCTTGCGAAATGACGGATTCCAGTCGAGGGCTCGGCGAGGCTCGTTCGGTTGGCCCGTCTGCTCGCGTCGTGACACAAAGAAAAATAAGAGTTGTGACACCAAGGCTGGCCGGCAGGAAGTCTATTATCGCCTCGACCGTAGGTGGCGCTAGCACATCGATGAAACGCTGGGAAACACCTGTTGCAGCCCTGAAACACCCCAAAACTGCCGCTAGCCTGGCCCGTCTCGCGGCCCTCCGCTCCTTTTCCGATCTACACCACCGGATTGTCACGATTGCCGTTCTGATGTTGGCATGTTGCTATATAGGGAGACCATCGTACGTAAAGACGCCCGCTGAACGGCACGAACATCAGCCCTAAACGTGATCTCTTCCGCGTGGCAAAACAAGATCTTCATATCCCTGCAGCCGCTCCATGACTCGGCTGTTTCAACCGTTTCATAGTTGAGCCTCCTGGTACCGATCGGTGTTTCACGCCATCTTCTTCCTGCAGGGTACTGTAATATCGCCTCCGCCACGGGGTGCTCGTCGGCTGCTATTTATATACTCCTAGGCTTCTACAGAGCTACATATACACTCACCGCATCGGGACCGGGTCTGCCTTACAGCCAATGTCATTTCCCTGTGTACTCGCGTCTCGTATGAAAGCTCTCAAGGTAGATAACCATACAGGTTATATTAACGCCGCTTAAAGACTGAAGCCGAAACCAAGGTCGCAACCCGAAACCCGCGGGTTGCTGCGAAGACATACCATATCGACTGTTATCTCGCTCTATCAATTGCTTTTTGTTCGGAGTATTTCTCCCTTGGAATATACAGTACGTATGCATACTCCGTACGCCGCCCGGCCATGGGAAGACAAAAGCGCTCCCAGAGCAAGGAAATGGCTCTAATATATTATGATTTCATCGGATGGATGCACGAGTCTCACCCCCGTGCAACGTCTAGCGCTGCCAACTGCTCCATTCCCAGCCACCGCATATCGAGAATTCTTCCTTCGGATGGTTTTTTCCCTTCCTGCCACCCTTTTCAATAGTTGGCCAGTTTTACATTCTTCCTTTCTTTTTTCGACTGTTCTTGTGTTTCGTTCGCCCAGGCGGTGTCTTCGGGTCCCTGTCAGTCTGTAAATGTGGCATCGGGAAGACAGTGCTCTATTAGCATCCACAAACTCAGTCTCAAGCTTTCGATCTCGACGGGGTACTGATTCATCGGTTGCTGCCCAGCCAGTCGAGCCAGGCCATTCGCAGCCTGAGCTACCTTACCGTTGGGCGAGGGGTTCGCATGCGACCGACTCGCGAGCGTCTACGGGACCATATTCGCCGCTGAGCACGAAGGGGCTGTCGAATCCGGCATTGGGGGAGATTCGCAGCCGCAGATCGGTAAGGCGAGGAGGAGGCCCGAAGACGGCAGAGGGAGAGGAAAGCATGAGAGCGGGCGAGTCCCGTGACAGGGCAGCAGCAGCCACCGCCGACCCGCGCTACTCCTTCCCGTCGCATCTGCAGTCCTCCCTTCCCCAGCTCTCCTCCTCCTCCTCTTCTACTACTACTACCACCACTACGCCTACGCTCGACTCCCGCGCCCATATTCCCCTTCGAAAGAGAGCTTTGACCTCCCACCTCCCCCAAACTATTCAAACGCCTTCCGTTTCTGATCCGCCCTCCTACTCCCCCAGCTACGCTCCCTCGTATGATCGATCCCGGCGATCAAACCCCAACCTCAGACTCAACCTGTCCAGCATCCCAACTCGTTCTTCCGCTTCTCCCCTGTCTCCGATATCCTCCGCGAAAAAGAAGAGTCGCGATTCTACCACCCCCGACTCTCCCAGCAGCCCGTCGAGTCCCAATGCCCCCAAGCGGACCCGGTCAGGTCATATCGCTCAACAAGCTCGCTCTGATGTGAAGTCCGCAATGCCGTCAACTATGACATATGTCCAGGGCGGTCCCCTGGCGAGCCAAGGAAATCACGCTACGAATGGCTTGGAAGAAGGTCAAGAAGACGGGTACGCGACACCAAATACCACCGATGCGAAATCTGGGAACGAGGATATCTTCTTGAATATCGCAAGGACAGATTCTGGCCGTCGCGGATCCGTGGGACGCCCAGAGCTTCAGCGGGTGAGTGATCTGACCATGGGGCGACCCCAGTGACGCTACCATGGTACTTGGGGGTTCGCGACGACAGCTAACAAAGTCGCATAGCAGTCTCCATATAGATTTTCAAGCCACAGCCTCCGATCCCCGACCTCGATGCCTAATGAGCAGACTCCCTCCCCCGACCAATTGCGATTTAGCCACTACGGCAGCCCCTTGGATTCTAATAATGCCTTCCCATCCGGCCGAAGCAGCTCCATTGCTCCCTCCCCGGCATTCGCTCATCCGCTCGATGACCATAGTTCACCCCGTTATTTTGGTACCCGCTCCAGCCCTAGATCTGTCGCAGGGATCCCGCAGAGCAAGTTCAGCCGCACGAGTCCAGATACATCGCCCCGCTCTCCCGCCATTAATTCCAATAGACGCTCGTCGGTGAATGAACATCGCGGATATCGCCACTCGACTCTCTCAACAATTCGAAGTATCCGACAACCATCTGACTCGGAGACTACAGCGCATGTGCGAGCCGACCAAGAGAGGCCACGGCAAGATACCGACTCTACCGTCCCAACTACTTCTCCGTCGGCGGTTTTGGATGAGTTGGAAGATTTAAAGTCCCGCATCGGGAAGCTTGAACTGACTGGAAATTTGCCGCCGCCGTCGCATGAAGCGATCTCTTCTCCCCCTGGGCAACGACCACGGACTGCTGCAACTACAACGACGGCGTTTTCATTGTCGCCGAAACACGGAGGCAAGACCAGTAATCCATCAGCGGGATCCGAGACTTCTACAGCTGTCAGCCAGGTCCATCCTCTCCTACAGAATGCGCTAGCCAGGGCGAACAGCGTGTTGAGCAGGGAGGTGTACTGCGCATTGGAGATTGCGGTTACTGATGCGCTGAAACTGTCGACCATTCTGGGTTCTGGGGTTCCTTTGTCAGGCAGCGCCTCAGTTGCCAATGGCTGTGGTCCGGCAGATAGGAAGGCCAGACGCAAGGCGGACAACTTATGTCGCAGCTTGACGGAGTTCTGCATTGCATTATCAGACGACCAATTAAAGTACAAGCTGCCCCCAAGCCGCGACGAATATTTGCAGTCATCGCGGAATGGGATCGATGGATGGTCCGCGACACCTAGTCCAACTTATCAGCGGAGTGGGGGCCATGAACCCGAGGGAACTCGTCGCCGAAGCACAACGCGTGCTGCAAGCCACCTTGATGCGCGAAGGTCAAGTTTGGTCAACGCTGGTGACAATAATGTACAATTTCCATCCCAGATTGACTCCAACCATACCCAGACCTCAGAGGCTGCTCCAAGCCGTCTCAGCCGTCTGTCGACCTCATCGCGGACCAGGAGGCTGCAACTAGGGAATGAGAACGAGGAGAGCGCAAGCCCACGTGTCCGTTCAATCTCGAGAGCAATGACTGAAATCAACACACCACCTTCACGAGTCTCCGCAGGGCAGCGTGCCTCGCTTGATTATAGACCGTCCCACTTGAATCTTAGAGGCCAGAAACACCAAAGCACACCCCCCGACTCCCAGCCGCAGCAGCAACAACAAAAATCGCAACCAGCACGCACGCCCAGTCTTTCACAGTCTGGAATCCCATCCGGCAGAAGTTACATGTCGCCAAACTACAGCCAAGCGACTGCTCGATCGAACATCCAAGCTGGATCCCACCGGTACGGCTTCACACCCTCGCCCAAAGATGGATCCGCGGCAGAGAGCAGCGGCTTGCCGCGCCCATCTCAACCGGAGAAGCCGTCCCAGACGAGAATCGCCGTTCCATCAAGCAAACTCGCAACAAGCTACACTCCTATCCAACAAAACCGGGTGCGGACAAATGTTCAGCGCACCCGGAGTCTCGGAACCAGACAGCACCCTATGTCCGCTGTCGACGGCGCTGTACACAGCTTCGACGACCGCATTGGGTAACCGGCGTGTTTTGGGTCTGTCTGCACTATTATGTCTCATGAATACACCAATGCCTCTTGCATCTAACGCAGTGACGTGTTCATGTTCCTCACGTGGCTTAGATTTTTCTTTTCTGTCTTCATGCCTGTCTTGTTCTCCCACGTTTTGCATCCTATCCTACCCAACCTTACGACGAATGCCGAACGATCGATCAATCTATAGATCCATCCTCCCGCTTATACATAAATCCGCGACATATTCTGTACTGCAATTCGCCTATGGTCGGCTACCTGTTCTTATTTTCTTCCTTATACATATTCACTTGCTTGTATCGGATGCGATGCGATGCGATGCGATTGGACTGCAGGCGTCAATGTTCCTGCTTTTCTGTGTCCGTCTACTTGCATGCACGTATACATCATACCTTTATGTTATACATATCCTGTTGGGTTTGGGATTTCAGGTATAGATAATTATGAGGAATGTGTTTGCGCTATTGTTACATTCTGGGTGTTATCTATGTGGGTGTGTATGTAGGTGATTTTGTTCTCGAGAACGGAGCAGGATAAGGAACCAGCACTGGGTTTTATGTGAAATAAAATCAGACACAAGACTTCCTCGCAAGGTCCCTATGTCGCCGCCAAAATCCCGGGATAGCTACAAACCCCACAGAACACAGAAACCAAGGAAGGTTATTATCATTGCCTACGTAGTCAGCTGAGCCCATCAGCCAAAAACTCGGAGCAGATTGCCTCAGTAATTCTTCAGTCTCATGTCTATCGCCTGCGGATAGAAATTGCCCTAGTTCTCGACATACAGGCTCATGGGTGACGGAGCGAGAAAGAAGGTTAGGAACAGGAGGATAGAGCGACGGATGAGAAGATAGAGTTCGGTGGAGACAGGTGAAAGAGACGCGGACATTGCGCGGGACAAAAGGGGAAAGGAAGATCGGAGTAGAGACAAAAGGAAACGCGACTTTTTAAAACAGAAGCAGCGAGGTCGAGTCCAGAGAGTTAGGTTGTTTCGACAAGAAAGAGCGGAGTCAGGAGAGGCACTGGTGTTCAGGTCTGAGGTCGAAAGCGTGGCAGGACAACAAGGAGGAGGTTAGACATGTCGTGGGTAGTTCACGCGAGCTCGGTTTCATTCAACGCAGGACGATCGACAAGACCGCAAGGTTTTGGTATCTAACAAGCACTGTCCTCCTCAGCCAGTTGCTGCTTCTCGCAAAGAGAAGCTGCACAATACAAGATAAGAAGACGTCGAGAAACAGAATGATTAGTAAAGGGAAGTGAAGCAAAAGCATAAACTCCGAGAAATTCATGACTGCCATAGGCTTGACGGCTCATGATCCATCAACAGTCGGACTCAGAGCGGCCAAGCTGCGCTGAACAGCTTCATTCTTGGGGAAGCTGGCTGCGGCGCGTCTTTTCGGCTTCGAGGTTCTCGTACAGGAGGTATAGTGCCTTCTCATTGGCCTGAGCGCTTCCCATGATCGTAAACATGCGCTCTCCCGTCTCATCGTGAGGGGCCTTGGCGATCGAAATGCGGGCTCCAGAGCTCCTGCGAATCTCCGTGATCTTGGTCCCGCCTCTGCCGATGATGCATCCAACCATGTCAGCGGGGATGCTGATGTTCTGGGTCTGAATCTCTTCGCCATCCTCGGTGACAAGTGGATAGCCGCGGTTGCCAGCGTCCGAGCTGGACCGCCTGCCGCCGTAGCCACCAGACTGGTCGCTGAAATCTGCGCCATTCCCAGTGCGGTTGAAAGGGCGACTGCCGTAGCCGTTACCGTTATCCACGGACTGGTTCACCGTGCCGGAACCCACTGACGCGCGAACGGCAGGGTTGTACAGGACAGTGCCGGTACCCCGTTGCCAGTCATCGATCAAGCACTTTCCGATTTCCCAGATAGCCTTGTCGATACCCTCGGGCGAGCCCTGCACTTCGACGATCCGTTCGGTCGACTGAGGGAGCATCTCCTTCTGCGCCACCATCCGCACACCAGATGAGTCCTGGATGTGCTTGATCTTCAAGCCTTGTCGTCCGATGATGGTACCCATTTGGTTGTGGGAGATAAGGAGCCGAACAGCTGGGAAGAGTCAGCAGGCGCGTTCTCCAGTGAAAGAGAGGGGAGAAAATGCACTTACGATGAGTCCCATTGTTGGCAATGATGCCACCCATGCCCATCTGCGGGGCACCTTCCAGCAGGCTCTTAGCGACAATCGCATAAGCCCTAGAAGTACCCTGCAGAGTTCCGGTGACCGTCAAGACTCGGTCGTGAACGCCAGGAACCACCTTGCTCACGCCAGCCTTGACGCCGGTTTCATCGCGCAGGTCGGCGACGTTCTTGCCAGACTTGCCAATGATCACGCCCGCCTCCTTGGTGGAGACAATGGCGCGCAGGGTCAGCATTGACTGGGAATACTCCTCCTCGGTTTTGGGAGTGACCTCCAGATCGGCGGACTCCATGACATGGTTCATGTCCATGGTGTCGTCAACGACGACGTTGTCGTGGATCTCGGTGGCGTCCATGGTGTCCGATGAAGAATGGAAGCGGCTCGAGGATGAGAGACGGAAGGTGCTGAAATTGAGGATGTCTGAGACTAGGTCGTCGGTCAGGAGAAGTGGAGAGAAGGCGGGCTAGATCAAAACACAGAGTCAGATCCATGTTCTTTGTGTTGCACGAGGAGAAGGGACAGCCAAGGAGAGGCAGAATGGGCGAAAAGAGGACACAGAGCAATGACTTACCTAGGAGACGAGGAGATGAAGAGAAGCGGATGGATTTTTGGGGGGGGTATGTGGGAGGTGAGGAAAATGGAGGAGAG
>RAQS01000467.1:0-12754 GCA_003698115.1 Aspergillus sp. HF37 | reverse complement strand
GAGGAGGAGCTGTGCGGGAGGGCGGCGGCAAAGCCGAGGAGGGGGAGGGCGGCGAGGAGCTTCATTTTTTGTTGATATAGAGATTGAATCTGTAGTTGTTGATTGTTGGAGAGAGAGTACAGGCGCTTTATACGTATCCATCTGTTTCTTTATTTATCCCCTTCCCTCTTCCCCGTCCATGCAAGCGAAGCAGCTCCAACTGCCCGCCCATCATGCCTCTCTTGGGATGCTTCCCTGCCGTGTATAGTAACGATTCCCCCGTTGGGCTGCCCGGGAGGATGATTTCCGAGACAGCGCTGTCATAGTGCTTGGAATGGGCGTTGGAGTGGAGCGGTGGGGGGCCCGTTAGAGTACTATTTACGGGCTACGTTGTGTTATTGAGACAGCTGACGGGCTTTTCTTGCTGTTCTGCCTGCTCTGCCTGTTCCGGTTGTTCTGCCTGTTCTGTACTCGAGTATTTGTCTGCCGAATAGCCATGGCATCGCTGGCATACATCGCTGGCATACATCGGGAAAAACTCGCGTAAACAGACTGAAACACAGGAAAGACACCCTGAAGATCGCCTGGGTTCCTGATGTCATGCGGATCCAGGGGTTTCTGTGCATTATTTTGTTGTAGCATGCCGATGTTTCGGTTGTCTGAGACATGCTCGTGGTATGCCGACTGAGTTGACTCGAGTTGAGTCCATGTGATATATTCTATACCAGCAAGAGAACACACCAACGCCTAAAGCTCGCCCACCAAATCCAACCTCCTCGAACTCCGCCCAACCCAAACCCGGTACTTCCCCTCCGCCATCACCCAGTTCTGCCTCCACACGCTCCAGTAGCTCAGATCCTTCCTGCTCAGGCCCATCTGTACTTCGCGCGACTCCCCGGGCTGCAGGTGTACCTTGGTGAAGTTGCGCAGCACGCGCTCCGGGAACTCGACCTCCGACACCGCAAGCCCCAGCCCGTGTCGCTCGGTCGTCGCCGCCGGGAACGAGACGTACATCTGCACCACCTCGTATCCCGATCGGCGGCCCGTGTTGGTCACGTTGACCCGCACGTCCGCCACCGTCTCGTACAGCGCCGGATTCCCCCCCGCGCCGCCGCCGGCGGCTGACGGCGGTTGCGCCTGGTTGTACCCGTACGGATACTGGTAATCGCCTGGTAGGGTGCCCTCCAGGGTGGTTAGGTAGGGGTAGATGTATTTGGACAGTTTCGTGAATCCCCGCGGGAAGAGCGCGGTCAGGCTGCTGGGCGGCTCGTTGTCGTACTCTGGAGGCTGTGCTTGGTTTTCTGGTCGCGGGTCCGGCAGGCTGGATTTCGTCTTTGCGCGCTGGACATTCAGCCCGGAGAGCTCGAACGTGGTGTACGACAGCCCGAAGCCGAACTCGTACTCCGGGGTGATGTTGTGCCGGTCGAAATGCCGGTAGTCGATGTACAGGCCGTCCGTGAAGTTCATCTGCGGCGTCGTCGTGTTTGTCTCGTAGAGAACCTGCGCCGCGGGCCCGTAGTCGTCTTGACTCTTCCCAATCGTGTACGGTAGCCGCCCGCTGGCATCGACCTCGCCGAACAGCACGTCTACCAGCGCGTTCCCGCTCTCCTGCCCTGGCAGGTTCGCAAAAAGCAGCGCATGCACCCCGGAAAGGTCAATCCAGGGTTGCACCACAACGGGCCCAACCGAGTGCACGACCACCACCGTCCTCCCCTGCCCGTTTCCGCAGGTCTCGGCCACCGTGATGATTTCCTGCGCCCCGCCCTTCTGCACGAAGAGGTCGTTGCGATCCCCGTGCATCCCGTCGCTCTCGATGTATCCCTCGCCGCTGTCCGCGTTCACAAACACGAGACATAGATCCTTATCCTTCGGGTCCGCCGGGTTGACTTCGTTCTCCAGATACGCCGTCACGTTCGCCCTGTCCTCCTTCCATGCAGACTGTAGAGCCTCCAATGGGCTCACCAGGTACGGAAAGTCAACCGCTCCGCTGCCCCAGCCCGACGCCAGTGTGCCCTGGTTGCACCCGCGGTCAGGGCAGGCGTTGGGCCCTCTGCCCGGCCCAGCATCTTCGCCGTACACTCCCACTCGATACACGCCGTCTGGCGAACCGTCTCGCGACAGAGGCAAAGTATCGTCTTCATTCTTCAGTAGCACCGTCCCTTCAGCCGCGATTTGCCTGGCAATAACCCGGTGAGCGTGCGGCCCCTCGCCTCGGGCGTCGACAAATTGGTTCACAACACCGGTGGAATCGTCATCGCTGCCTTCGTGCAAACGACCGACGCGCTCGTCGGTCCAGGAGGAAAAGTTCGGGCCGCCGTCACCGTCGGGCGGCGGCCGCGGCCAGCTGTCCTGGCCGAGATGATACCAGGCAGCCACAATCCGAGTCACCATGTCGTTCAGCCGGTCCATGGGAACAGAGGTATTCAGAACAGACCGGGTGAGCTCGTTCCCCCAGAGAGGCACACCGTCGGCCCAGTGCAGGCCATCGCCGGGCATGCTCATGTCAAGGCCGCCCAGTGCGCTCTGCACACCGGACCGCTGGGCCAGCCAGTCGGACTGCACGAAGCCCTGGAACCCCAGCTCGTCCTTGAGGATGCCGTTGAGCAGCTTGCTGTTCTCGCAGGCATAGCTGTGATTCACCATCTGGTACGAGCACATCACGCTCGCCACATCCGCCCGCACGCTCTCCGCAAAGGGCCACAGAAACACCTCGTGCAGCGCGCGATCATCGACATTCGACGACACCGCCGTCGCACTGCCCAGATCGCCCGCCTGCCGGAAATGCTCCTGCTCGTTCATCACGTAGTGCTTCGCCGTCGCCATGACCCCATGGCCCTGGATGCCCTGGATCGTCTCCGACGCCGCAACCCCCTGCAGCACGGGATCTGACCCGAACCCTTCCCAATTCCGGCCCCCGGCCGGCATCATCCCCAGCGGGCCCATCGACGGCCCAAGCACGACATTCACCCCCTTCATCCTCGCCTCCAGCCCGAGCGCATCCCCGCGCCGGCGCATCAGCTCCCGGTTCCACGTCGCCCCTGTCGTCAGCCCCGCCGGGAACGCAGTGACATGGTCCGCGCCGCGGAGGCCCAGCGGACCATCCTGCAGACACAGCGCCGGGAACCCGACCGCGCTCGCTGGGCCGGTGTTGCCCATACACAGACCCATGCGCCACCCGGTCCCGGTGGTGACATTCACCTTCTCAACCAGCGTCATCTCCCTAACCAGCTCCTGCGCCTTGCCATAACTCTCCGCCCAGCGCGCCAGCGCTCCCCCGCGCGGCGTCGGATACCAGGCCCCAGACACATACCCATTCTCGACCCTCCTCCCCAGATCCAGCTCCTTCAGCCCCAGAAATATCAGCACAAGAACCACCAGCCCCGTCGCCGTCCCGCCCCAGATCCACCACCGCAGCCGCGAATACGATCGGTACAGCGTGTCCAGCCGCCCGCGGAGCCGCTCCCGCCGTCGCGCCCGGCTGCGTCGCTCGTACGTCTCGACCCCGTAGTCGTCGCTTTCGTAGCAATCGTCGTCATAGTGATCCTTCGCGGTCAGCAGCTCCAGCTCCGCATCCGTCAGGCTGTCGAAGTAGGTGTCCAGGTTGGAGCGGCGGCGGGCGTGGTGCGACGGGCCTCGGCCTCGCCGCATCGGGCGCAGAGGGTTCCGGCTCTGGGCATCGGCGGGCGTAAAGTCGAGGTCTGTGCTGGAGCGCGACTGGGGTGAAGAGAGGAGGTGGTCGTGCTCGTGGATGGGAGAATGGAGGGAGGGAGACTGCGGAGAGTGGAGGGCGTCGGGGCTCTTGGCGGGTGGAGGCTCCATAGTGGATTTGGACGGAGATGAGAGCCTGGGAGGAGGACTACCTATCGCCGGGGTGGTTGATTCATGAGAGATGTTGGAAGGTATGAGGATAGTAAGTATTTAGTATCTACGCAGGAAGGGATAGGAAGGGAGGACAAAGAAAAAGAATAGTAGGGGAGATCAGCCACGATCGTCGCTGGTTGGCTGATGGCTCACTGTATACCAGTCTAAATATCTACTGGTAGTAATACTACTATACTACCCTTTACTACTAACTACTGCTATCAACTGCAGCACCCTCGATCTCGCCATGCCGAACAGCCTGCCCCCGAAACTCTCTCCGCCCCCGAACAAACCAGTCCAGCGCGATGATCGCGGCGATGATGCCATACACGGCCGACACGTAATTCATATCTAAGCAGTCAGCAGAGAACCACTGGCATTATTCAGCTGGAAAGAGAACATACTCCCCGTCGTCGCCGGATACACGCTCGGAAACGAGTAGATGACCAGGCAGAACAGCGTCCAGGCCAGCACGACGCAGTTGCACAGCAGCCCGAGCCGCCCCAGCCAGAACGGGCCGTGGACGATGGAGTCGCGCCCGCGGTACAGCAGCGACACGATGGGGACCACGTACGACGCATACAGCAGCACAATGCACGCAGTGACCATGCTGTTGAACGCCGTCGACGACCCCAGATACAGCAGCCCCAGCAAGCCGACGATGAAGCAGCTGACGCTGTGCGCGTTGAGCGGCACGTCCAGCGTCGGGTGGATGGCGGCCAGGAACCGGTGCGCGGGCAGCCCGCGATCCCGCGCAAACGACCAGCACAGCCGCGACTGCCAGGTGTGGCATGCGATCTGGCACCCGATGCCCGTCACCAGGATTAGGGTCTCCAGCACAATCGCGCCGGCCTTGTTCTGCACGGCCTGGTAGAACAGCTCGAGGATCGGGACCTTGGTGTCGGTCTCGAAGAGCGGGTCGAGATCGCGCACGCTGAAGAACAACGCGATGCAGTACGTCCACGACGTCGTGAACGCGATCAGGATCGTCACCAGTATCGCCGTCGGGATGCTGCGTTCGGGCCGGGAGACCTCCTCGGCGAGATGGGTTGCGCAGTCCAGGCACGCGAACACCCAGTTGGGGTTGATCAGGCCGACCAGGAACGCGATGCCGTCCGACGGCCAGCCGGTGGCGTTGACGAAGTTGGCGAAGACAAACTCGGCGCTGGCGTGCGTCGGCGCGGCGGCCGGGACCGTGATCAGGATGACCAGGAACGAGATGAGCGACGTGCACAGCGTCACCATGGCCACCTTGGGCAGCACCTTGCCGACGCAGTTGAACAGGTAGGCGAAGAAGTTGATGACCTCGTACGCGACGACCGCGTGCCATGGCTTGAGGATGCTGCAGGAGTCAGCAGTGCCAAACACTCCTGGGCAGAGAGAGACGTACAAATCCGGATGAGACAGCTTCCACATGCCCACGCCGGCCGTCGCCAGGCTCAGGGCTACACTGGCGCAGGTGAAGATGGCGCCGGCCCACGCGAGCCAGCCGGTCAGGTACGACGCGAAGTTGGCATACCGCTTGGGCGCCAGCTCGCTGGCCCAGAAGTACTGGCCGCCGGCGTTGGGCATGGCGCTGGCCAGCTCGGACAGCGTGACCCCGACGCACGTCGACACCACTCCGATCCACGGCAGGCCATAGATGGTGATGACCGTGCCGCCGGATCTGATGCCGGTGATGAGGGAGGCCTAGCGTTATCAGTATACTATGACCATGTCGAGGCTGTCGACGCACCGAAATCCCAAACCACGAATTGCTCAGGCTGAATGCGATCCCGATCAGCGAGATGATGGAGAAATTCCGCCGCATGTCCTGTGTATACCCCATCTGGGCCAGCCGGGCGGCGTCGTCGTTGAGCCCGCCATGGTCGGGGCTGCCGCTGGTGTTGCGCCCGCTCTCCGACGAGGTTATCACGGTGTTATCGGGCTTGGAGGTGTCCATTGTGACCGTGGAATTGACCGTTACACCTGTCCCATATGGCAGAGTCAACAAAACTAGTGAATACCGGCGATGTGTTGTCAGTCCCGACGCAACAGAGGCAGGGTATTCACTAGGAGAACTCGCAGGTAGCAGTAAGAGTCGAGATCGAGATACTTCACATGCAGAGGAGGGAGAAGAGGGGAATGAATGCAACCATCAGCGGGAAAAATGGGCCAGATAAACTGCTGAGGCCTCCGCGACTGGCCTCTTTGGCCAGGACGACGCGGAGGATGCGCTAATCGCACGCTAGGCGCAGTGAGGCCGCAGGAATGCATACAATTGGCATCATCCCCGGATCTGCGGTGGAGATGGGCTACTACAGGTTACAACTAGTTAGTAAGAATGTTAGTGGTTGACAATTAGCGAGTGACCCTGGTAAGGAGCGGTGTTACTCGGTGGTTATTAGTATAGTAAGTATGCAAGGGTGCAGCCCTAAATCCTACATGATAAGACAATCCACAGTCAGACCAACGTGCCTACAACATCCTGCAATGCCTCAAGAGACCAGGACATGCCTCTACCCCTGCAATTCAGGCATCATCCAGGGGACTGGGATACTCAGCGCGATGCTGGGTCTGGTGTATGGCGGTGTGTTCAGCCCAGTTTGGGAGAGTGGACAGTATCGCCCGCCGGTAGTCCATCGCATACAGCTATTGGGTTATGACCCATATTGTTGACCGGTTAGAATGGTCGGAAATGCAATGTATCTGAGTGCCTATTGACTCGGTGCGGCATGAGCATTTTCACTATTGCTTCATCTGTAAATAATTCAGAGACCCATGTCCATACGATTGACCGATAGCCAGTCTATCCATACGACAACAACAAACCCAAACACCGGCCTGTCTATGGAAATCCAATCATAACATTCATCATGCAGACCCATTACTCACCCATTTTTACTCCGCCTCGTCATCCGTGTCAGGCGGCCGCGGCGTGCCCTTGGGGGTGCTCAACCATTCGAGATGACGCAGCCTGCGACGCGCTTCCCGTTCCTTCAGCTGCGTTCGCGTCATCTTCTTCTTCTTCTTCGCCTTGAACTTCAGCTCGCCGGGCTCCTCCGCCCCCGAGTTGGCTGCCGACGCTGCCGCGCTGGCTGCCGCGCTGGCCGCCGCCGAGCTGGGCGCCGGACTGCCCACCTGCGGCGAGTTGTTCGTGCTGTCTTCGAACCGGTCCAGCGACACGGCGTTGTTGGTTCGGCTGACCACGCGCCCGTCCGCGATGTGCATCTGCTCCGGGCACAGCGCTCCCACGAACTCCTCGTTGTGAGAAATCATCACAACTCCGCCCTTGAATCCCCGGATGGCCACCGCCAATCCGCCCAGGGCGTCGCGGTCCAAGAAGTTGGTCGGCTCGTCGAGCACCAGCAGATGCGGGTTGTTCCACATCGCGCCGGCCAGCACAACCTTAACCTTCTGTCCTCCCGACAGGCCCGAGATCTGGTTGTGGTTCGCAATCTCCGTATCCAGACCAATGTCCTCAAAGTGCTTGTTGATCTCCTTCGGGTCCAGGTTGCGGTATCCAAGACCCTCTCGGGATGCTTCGTGGTCGTCGAATTCCTGGACGAATTTGAAGAACCCTAGCCCCGTCAGAGTGTCGCGCGAGATCATCGTGTTGTGCTTCGGGAGCAATCCAACCCATTTCCTATATCCGTCAGCATGTGCTGCACATAAGCAGCAAGACATTACTTACACTTCGTACTGGAAGGTCTTCTTGTACTTCTGCCGACCCATGATTGCCTCAATCCGACGTGGGCCACTTCCGTCGCCCAGGTCGATCGGCTTCTCCATCTGCGCCTTGTCTTGGTCGGTCAAAATTCTGGTCTGCTTGAGGAAGACTTCGCGGTCATCCCCGTTGGCATATCGCCACTGCAGGTACTGGCTGGGCGTCTTCTCCAGATGCAGTTCCACGTGCTCCAGCGCGTGCTGCTTGATGTACCCGATTCGCAGGTTGGGGTGCTTCTCAACCTTTCCGGTCTGAGGAATCGTCTCGCCAGTGAGCAACTTGATGAAGGTAGACTTTCCAGCACCATTTCCACCAATGATAGCCACTCGCGACGACAACGCCAGCGTTAGGGACGCATCAGACAGAGACGGTTTCGGCGCGCCGGGATAGGTATACGACACGTTCGACATGCGGAGAATCGCCCGAGTCAGCGACTTGATGCCTGCCAAGATACCCGGTGCAGGGAACTTGAACTGTATGTTGGAGGCCGAAAGCGTGTAGTAGCTCTTGGCCTCCGGCTTCACTTTGACAAAATCAGAGAGGTTGCCTTTGTAGCCAACAAGCTTCTTCTGTTCGTAATGGTAGATATCCGTGCACACCTCGTCCAGGAATCCCGAGTCGTGACTGACAATCAAGCTGGTAATATCGGTATGCCGCTTCAGGTAGTCCTGCAGCCACTTGACGTTGCCGACATCAAGATGGTTAGTCGGTTCGTCCAGGAGCAGGACATCCGCCTTCATGAGCATCGCACGGGCAAGAGCCAGTTTCATCTTCCAACCTCCGGACAGGGAGCCAACTGGCTGCGACTGTCGGCCCTCCGCACCATCGGAGAAGCCGAACTCCAGGAGAACCTTGCTGATATGCTCGCTACCAGTCTCCGCGATCTTGGGGTCCTTGGACACGTATTCCACAATGCTCAGGTCTGCGTCCTCTCCCTGGTTGTGTTCCACAAAGCAAGTTCGCACTTGATCCGGCGGGGGGAAACCCTCCAGTTTGTCCTCCGCAATGCTGCGCATGAGGGTGGATTTGCCCGTTCCGTTGCGACCGCAGAGACCATATCGGTGACCCTTCAAGAGGCGGAGGTTGGTGTGCGACAAAAGTAGCATACCACCGTATGCAAGAGAAAAATTGGCGTTGACAATCTCCACCTCATTAGGGTCGTCCGGGACGGGTTTCCCGAACTTCCGGTGGTCCTCCTCGACGAAGTGTGCCTGGACAGCAGAAGCGACGGCATCATGCTTGTCGTCTTTCAGCAGCCCACGGAGATATGGGCCAACGCAGTCGGGAATACGGTCGTGCATCCTGCAGTTGACATCCTCGCGCACCATCTCCGCGACGTAGTTTTTGCCCAGAGCAAAGAGCGTCGCGGCGTCAGTGACCGCAAGTCCACCCTGTTCCTGAATCTTGGCATCCAGCACCGCCAGGACCTCCTCCGGCGATACCTTGGAAACCGAGCCAGCGGCAACATCACTATCGCCCATGGCTTTCTGGATCACATTCAGGGCGCTTGTGGCCAGGTCTCGGACTTCGGGGAGCGACGCCCGGTCCTTCACGCCCTGCACACCCGGCTTGAGCTGGGGCAAAAAGGTGCGTGCTTCCGCCGGATCGTGGACCAGCTTCGTCAGGTTCTCAACAACGATCACGGTCTGGCGAAGGGTCTCTTGCGGTGTTGACGGGCTGCTAAGCGACCGCTCCAGCAGTGGGGTAAGGAGGGCCAGAACCGGCGATGTGACGATAGCGACAAAGGTCGTCTGAGAAAGGGCATGAATCGCTTTCTGCAGTGTCTTCTCAGAAGGCTTCGCGATCGTCTCGATCAGAAGGGGTATCCGGGGAGCAACATCATCGTTCTCCAAAAGACTTGTCAGAGCGTTCATGGCTTTTGTGGCCTGCTTGGCCACTTCACTCTTCAGGTCATGCATTCCATTCTCGACAATGGGAATCAAGTCTTTCAGAGTCTTGCCCATTGCTTCTCGCAACAGATCCTTCAACCGCTCCTCCTCCCTGGTACCCCTTCCCATTTGTGCCTTGATCGCCATCTTCTCGATAAGAGAATACGCGCCCGCAAACCCTTGCCACTTGCCAGAGGTCTGATTAAGATAGGCCGAAAGAGCGGGAAGGAGGCCGTTTACCATGGCCTCAGGCTTCAGGCAAGAAAACAGGGCATCCACGGCATACTGGGCAGCATCGCGGACAACGGCGCCCTTGTCGGCGAGAGAATCGAGGACGAGACCGAGAACTCCGCCGTCTTGAAGCAGAATAACGACTTCGCTCAGCGGGTGCTCTCGGGGGAAGCGCTCGAGCAGAGCGCCGAGGATGAACATCGCACTCTCGCGTTTCGCGCCATTCTTCTTGTCGGTCGCGGCCTTTTTGATTTCAGGCAGGAGATTGTAGTTTTGGAAACCGCGGCATCCCACGCTCTGAATCAGAAGATTGGTCAATCCGTACGACGCATCCAGAGACTGCTGGGATGTATTGGCGGAGAAGATGGTATTGACCAGCGACGAAACTTCGTCGGCGGAGGGAGGCATCGAGGACGGTGTTTTGGAGACAGCCGTCGGCATACCGGGTGCTTCTGAATGCGGCATCACTCAGCGACAGGCAGAGTGAGTGTATACAATCGAGAAGTAAATATACCTCCTCGTACGGCGACGGTGGGGTCAGCCCAAAGCCTTGGATCAACGAAGGCTCCTGTCGACTGACTGGCTTCAACGCAGACGACGGCTGAAAGAAAGACACAGAGACAGAGATGCTGGATGACACCGAATATCGGATAAGCAAGCACCGTCGTCAGATCGACGGGAATAGTAAGATAAAGAGGGAGGAGGGACAGAGCACAAAGAGAAACGATAACATTTTTCTGCCGATCACCTGAAAATCTCTGCCTGAGGCGTGGTGGCTGGACGCGCGCTGATTGGCTGGAATTCGCCACCTGTGGCTGGTGGGCTAAGCCCTATTGGGACGGCCTGTGCCACCGTGGCTGAGTGGCGGTGCGTTTCTGCCTTGTCTGCAGACCGACATCAGGCATCAACATGGCATCACGTGCTTGCCTGTGATGCGCAACTAGCATGCTGCTGCGTACGATAAATTGTGTAATTACAGCCTGTCATGCCGATGACAAGCAGATTGGGGTACAGATAGAGTAGAGATAGAGTACAGATAGAGTACAGATAGATAAATACACCCATAGATATGTATAGATTTTTGTTGAGATCAATAGTTGAGCCCTACTGCAGTCAACGGACGCCGCCAATAACCGGACGGGCCTCGGCTGAGAAGTCCACCGCCGCGGGCAAGCGGATGCCACCTGGCCGCCCTCCTATAACTCCGATACTCTCGCAATTCCTCCTCTCTCCCTCCGGAGAACTCCATCTCGTCGCCTCCCTCCTGTCCCTGCTTTACCCCCCGTTCTCCTCCTTTCCCCGCACTCTCTGCACGTATAATGGCGTTCACCATGCGAACGACCCGCCATGCGGCCAAACTGGCCCAGGTAAGTGGTGTTCCTGGCTTGGACCCGGCCTAGCGCCTCCGATCTTCGAATTAACTCGTCCAGGCGCCTCGTCCCTTCTTCGGAGCTCGCCGATATGCTACCGCTGAGCCCGATCTCAAGACCACCCTCAAGGACGTCATCCCTGCCAAGCGGGAGCTCCTCAACCAGGTCAAGGCCCAGAGCGACGATGTGATTGGAGACGTCAAGATCGGCAACGTCCTTGGTGGCATGCGGGGTCTCAAGGCAATGCTGTGGGAGGGATCGGTTCTCGACCCCGATGAGGGCATCCGGTTCCACGGCAAGACCATCAAGGACTGCCAGAAGGAGCTGCCCAAGGGCACCTCCGGCACCGAGATGCTGCCCGAGGCCATGTTCTGGCTACTCCTGACTGGCCAGACCCCGTCCACTCCGCAGATCCGGGCCTTCTCCCGCGAGCTCGCCGAGAAGTCCCATCTGCCCCAGCATATCCTGGATCTGATCAAGTCGTTCCCCAGCAACATGCATCCGATGACCCAGCTCTCGGTCGCGGTTGCTGCCCTGAACACCGAGTCCAAGTTCGCCCAGGGCTATGAGAAGGGCATGAACAAGGCCGATTACTGGGAGCCGACTTTCGATGACAGCATCGCCCTGCTGGCCAAGATCCCCCGTGTTGCCGCTCTGGTCTTCCGCCCCAAGGAGATCGACACTGTCGGCACCCAGGCCCTGGACGCTAGCCAGGACTGGTCCTACAACTTTGCCGAGCTGCTCGGCCGGGGCGGCCAGCAGAACTCGGACTTCCATGACCTGCTGCGTCTCTACCTTGCGCTGCACGGTGACCACGAGGGCGGCAATGTGTCTGCCCACGCTACCCATCTGGTCGGAAGTGCACTTAGCGACCCCTACCTCAGCTACAGCGCCGGCCTTTTGGGTCTTGCCGGTCCTCTGCACGGCCTTGCCGCCCAGGAGGTCCTGCGCTGGATCTTGTCTATGCACGATACCATTGGGGCCAAGTTCACCGAGAATGACGTCCGCAACTACCTCTGGGATACCTTGAAGTCCGGCCGCGTTGTGCCCGGCTACGGTCACGGTGTCCTGCGCAAGCCCGACCCGCGCTTCCAGGCCCTGATGGACTTCGCCGACACTCGCCCTGACGTTCTTGCCAACCCTATCTTCCAGTTGGTCAAGAAGAACTCTGAGATTGCCCCTGGCGTGCTCACCGAGCACGGAAAGGTATGTAATAGTCGCCCGCCGGCTTGATATGTACTGACCCCTCGCAGACCAAGAACCCCCACCCCAACGTCGACGCCACCTCCGGTGTCCTCTTCCACCACTATGGCTTCCAGCAGCCTCTGTACTATACCGTTGCCTTCGGTGTCAGCCGCGCTCTCGGGCCGCTGGTGCAGCTCATCTGGGATCGCGCTCTCGGCCTGCCGATTGAGCGCCCCAAGAGCATCAACCTCTTGGGACTGAAGAAGTAATTTCTGGCGATGATAAAAGTTGAATGACAGTACGACTATAATGTTTGTATTTTATGTTCTGTGAATCTACATTGCTCTTGTTATACCTGCAGGATAGAGCTATAGATTAGTGTATAGACTGTTCTTGAAGTATCGAGTTCATTTGACATCCCTAGCCCTAACTAAACTCACCATCACCGGTACTCCCTATTCCTTCCTCCCACTCCTCCCTCCCAACCAGCACAAACAACACGGAAACACTCCCTCCTACTCATTCAAAATGCC
>RAQS01000466.1:0-12771 GCA_003698115.1 Aspergillus sp. HF37 | reverse complement strand
CTTCCCTCCTCCACGACCGCTCCGTTACTTTCCTCATTTTTACCTTTTCCGTACTCTTCTTTTCGTGCGCATTCTCCCATTCACTCACTCGCTTTATTGTCACTCTCCTCTCTTATTATCGCTATCATCCACCCGCCTCCTGCTCTCTCGATCGTCCGCCTCCTCCCTTGCCCTTCGCTTTCGCCGCTCCGATTCGTCGTGTCCGCTTGTCGCATTGCTTCCGCCACCAGTCCTCCCTGACTCGAACGCGCCTGTTTTCTGGATCGCTTTTCGATGAGAGCGTGAGCGACG
Organism: Aspergillus sp. HF37; assembly: GCA_003698115.1. NCBI lineage: Eukaryota > Fungi > Ascomycota > Eurotiomycetes > Eurotiales > Aspergillaceae > Aspergillus > Aspergillus sp. HF37. The sequence goes on along the minus strand of RAQS01000466.1, from coordinate 12,480 downwards.
TGTGGCGTTTTCGACTCGAGCGCGCTGACCTCGACTATCGCGTCGGATCACTTCGCTCGTCTTTCTGCTTTCTGTCGCTCTCTCTCGTGGTACCCGAGAGGGATAACCTCCTTGACAACAACTCGAGTGGCTATTTCATCGTGGGCGCTCTCGATCCATCGTCTCGTCCGTCAGGCATGGGTGGCAGTTCGACCCAGTCCACCCGTACAAGTCCAGGGTCTTTTACCACCACCCATCGTACCCCGTCGGTGTCGTCTAGCTCCTCCCCTCCAAACCAGTCGCATTCGAATTCTCAGCCGCCCGCGACGGCCGAGAATGTGATGTCGAGCACTGTGCATAGCCCATCTGAGTCGCATACACCATCGTCGCTAGCACCTCCCTATCCACCCTCCTATTACACCGTCAGCGTCTCCGCATCGTTTGACGGCTTTCCGCCCGGCACTATGCGCCTGGGCGACTCTGATTTGTCGGCTCAGGGCCTCAACGGTTTCGCCAGACCGGATAATGGCGGCGCGATCTTGATGCGCAAACTTCCGAGGAACACCAGTCGCGAGTCGCTTCGAAGCATGCTACTTTTTGCCAAAGAATTCATCGACGCCGACTTCGTGTCAATCGACTTCCCCGAAGATAACGGGTTTTTGACCGCCATCGCGCGCTTCAACTCAATTGCCGCTGCGGAAGAAGCGAGGGCTCTGCTCAATGGCAAACCGAACTCGAAGAACGACGCGACCATGGTCGTGGAACTTTGGAATGACTCCCTCGGGTCGACTCTGAATGCTCGCCGCAATACCATCGACCATACCTCAAACAGAGGCCTCTTTGGCGGCATTCCGTCGTCCAACGGGCCTTTGTCGCGTCAGTCCTCGCGTTTCAACGGCACTTTCCAGAGCCTCGAGAGACTTGCCACCAACCACCAAAGCGATTCATTGCATTCTTCGTCAGAGCAGGGCTCGCGACTCAACAATCTATTCTCCCCTCAGTCGCCGGTCGGAAATGGTGCCAACGGCTTCCCGCGCGTCAGTGGGAAATCAATGATTGACGAGGATCCCGATGAAGATACGGGTGAGTTGCTCAAGGACCCCGTCGGGTATGCAGAGAATGGGCATTCTGGGTCCATTCCGCGACGCTCCACAAACCCTCAGCTTCCCGCGAATCGGTTCGCCAATCTATCTCTGGCGACGAACATGTCGCCGCCATTGCAAAATTACGCGCCTGGCGGATCAGCGCATATTGGGGTCCCGGCACCGTCGTCGGCTTATCCACAGCCAGTGAATAACAGCCAAGGCTTCCATTACGGCAACCAGCACAACCCCCGCCATTGCCTCCCAGCGGCCAATCCAAACGATCTGAACCCTCCGTGCAACACCCTGTACGTGGGGAATCTGCCCCCGGACACCTCGGAAGAAGAGCTCAAGGCGCTCTTCTCGAAGCAGCGTGGGTATAAGCGGCTCTGCTTCCGAAACAAGGCCAACGGGCCCATGTGTTTCGTGGAGTTCGACGAGGTGGCCATGGCGAGCAAGACGCTCAACGAGCTCTACGGCTACAAGCTCTCCAACAGTGTCAAGACCGGCATTCGCTTGAGTTTCTCGAAGAATCCCCTCGGTGTCCGTTCGGGTCAGCCGGGCAGCATGAGTGCATCCAATTCTCTAGCGTCGCAAGGATCCGTGCCGGCTGGCGGCAACTCGAATGGTATGCATCCCCAAATGTTCTCGGCCGTGACTGGACCGCCTCCGGGGCTCTCGACCCCCCCAGGCCTGGTGATGCCGCTGGCTTTGAGAAATAGCGGCGGAGTGCATCCGTCTGCCAATACCCACGCCCCGGTCGCGAACAACAACTACAACCCCAACGGTTTGGGTATCAGGGCCAATGGAATGAACCCGATCATGAGTCCAAATTCTCTTGCCGGCAGTTCCACTGCCGGCACTCCGGGCCAAGCCACGGGAGGCTTCAATTCTTACTATCCCGACTACATGATGGGTCGGTAGAGCCGCGCGATATACTTGAACTAATGTCTGGCATGTTTGACGACAACGTACCTGGCGCATTGTTATACCTGGTTTCATGGGCTAGATCAGCGTTTGGGGTGTTTAATGTTGCGGAGTAAGGGTTCGTTCGGGTCGACTGGCTTCTTGTTGGAATTGCTTCTCGTCTTTACATTCGCACAGCATGGATTACGGGCGCTGTTATACTACCTTCGTTTCTCTTGGGAGGATTGCATCTTCGCGCTTGTTGCCCATTGCTTGATGGCTCACCCAGACTTTTGAGTCGCAGAGTTGGCCTGGCTTGATTTGCTGCTTGTTGTGTCCCTATATCCATACCCTAGCTTTTGTTTTGGCTTTTTTATTTTTTATTTTTTTTTATTTTTTTTACTTTTTTTCTATGAAGAGTGGCTTTCTCTTTTCTGTACTGGGTGGAAACGGTTTTTCTTGCCTTGATCCATTCAATGGCACTGCTGCACCTCCTTGCTGGTCGGTGCAGTAAGACGTGGGATGGTTCGGCCTGTTTGCTTTGTCTTCCAGCGGAAGTACTTCTTCTATTCTTAGCCATTGTGTCTGGCTCTTTTTATTTTTCAAAAGCCTCAAGACGTCTCGTATGATACCTTATTCTAATTTTCTTGTTCATGTCAACCGGCTGTTGTCTTTCTTTCTCCTTTGGCCTCGCCTGCGCAACGCCAGCATGCATCTGGCAGGGAGTCAAACAGTGTCGCGCGAGAGGCGTTTGTTTGCTTGACGCGGATACACTGGGATATACCCTTTTTGGGATCTTCAGCTCTTTCGATTCAGGAGGAGGCGTCACAACTAATTCTTGCTTCGTCTATACTATTGTTGGACTTGGGAATTCTTGCAGGCGGATGGTTTGCTTGATTCACCGTGCCGAAGACGGGAGAGGCGCGATTGCTATGTCTTTTCTGTTGTTCTCTCGCTTGGGGTAAACTTGCTGAAATGAGTTAATACTTGGTTTTATAGCTACTTGCAGAACAATACAGTCTGCGTCGTCTTGAGCCCTTTGGTATGTCGATTCTGTAGTTCGGGTCACGTGAGCCCTCAAATTTCTTCTGTTCTGCTCGACTGTTCCTCTTCTTCTCCAGATTACCTCCTCCTCTCTGTCCAGGTCTGCCCAATCTCTCGCTCCTTCTCTTCAATCCTGTTTCATACCCTACTTGTTTTAATTCTTCTGTTTCAATTATTCTCCTGCCGTCTCACCGCCCACAATGCCGCCCCGAATACAGACCAAGCTGGTCACGAACACCGTCCTCCCGTGCCTCCACTCGTCTTCTGCCTCTTCTGCATCCCTCCTCTCAGCCTCAAGCTCCCAATCGCCATCATCGCGTCCGTTTTCCTCCACCGCAGCCCCCCAAACAAGACTGCGCGAGCAGATGTTTGAATGGCTCGGAAACGAAGGACAGGAGCTGAAAACGCACACTCCCGGCGTGCCCAATTACATAACAACGCTGAGGAATCGCCGCGAGAGGAAAGCTGCCGAGCAGTCTGGGGACCAGGAAGCGGCGCAGGAGTCGGGCCCCGGCCAAAACACGCGGCCGTTCCCTCTGAACCCGTGGTATGTCAGTGAGAGCGTGCTGAGCGAAGAACTCCGCGGGGAGATCTTCCAGCGCGTTGCGGTGCAGAAGCAGAATATTCGCGAGGTCAGCGTGGATCTCGGGGTGGATATGAGGAGGATTGGGGCCGTGGTGCGGTTGGTCGAGTTGGAGAGAAGATGGAGGCAGCAGGTATGTATTTTCTCCGGTTTCTGTTCTGGTTTCTGGATTTTTTTTTCCTGCAATGATGCCAAACAAAACAATTTTTCGATTAGTCTTTATAACCCCCCCGACAGGGGGGGAATGCTTCCAATTTCTTGTTCCTGATGCTCCTGCTATACACCACACCAGCAACGCACTCAAACAATTGCAGCCGTACTAATACCCAAACCACCAGGAAAAACCCCTGGCCCTCCCTTACGCCCGCGCCGTCCACGAAATGGTCCCGGTAACCCATCTCGAGAAGAACGAAAACACCCCACAGCAACCACACGAGTCCATCAACGACCTCCCCGCGCACCGCCTCACCGAGTCCCAGATCTTCTACCCGGTCTCCGAGTCCCGCCAGTTCAACCGCGCCGACGCCGGCCGCGTCTTCTCCGGCGCTCCCGCCGCCAAACCCGAAGATGAGCAGCGCCTCGCCGCCGACCCGGCCGAGGCCACCCTCTCCGTCACCGAGCGCCCCAACACCATCGAACGCGTCGGCAAGGGCGACGACGAAACCCAGGTCCTCCAATCCGCCGATGTCCGCATCCCCCATCCGCACCTCATCGCCTTCCACCGCGACCGCTTCACCATGCCCCAGGAGAAAAGAGAGTGGGCCGAGCGCTACCACGCGCGCCTGCGCCGCGATGAGAACGTGCGCGCCGAGCGCAAGAACCGCGCTGCGGCCCGCGAGGAGCAGCGCACGAAAAAGGTCGAGCCGGATAACTCGCGCTTCGAGTTCCGCTTCTCCGACGTCGTCGCGGATAAGATGACTACCGGGCCTACTGGGCGTGGGACCAAGGCGCCGGGGGAGCGGTACGGTGTGCCGAATTATGATCGTGCTAAGGGGCGGGTTAAGATTCCTAGGAAGGTCGATGTTTAGGGTTGCTAAGGCCTGGTTTGGATTATGTATTTGTACATATACGGCGTGTGTATGTTGTCCCGGTTCTATTGTACTATAGAGACAATTCCAATGTCGCTATCTTTACTTTCCTTGGACGATACGGATCGTCGTTTATATTTTCTAAATGTAAGAATGCAATAATCCATCAGACAATCCGCCGAGAAAACAAAAGGAACAGCATAAGCAGTATCCGTAGTATGTAGCTTAACAACAGGGCCCTCCCAAAACACGAAGAGACCATCAACCAGACAGACAACAGCCACGCAGGAACAAATAAACTATGTTGGGTATCCATAGCCAAAGCATCGAAAAAGTAGAAGTGAAGATGCAAAACACTGCCGAGCATGAACCGCCCCGGAATCAGATTCCCCGGCTCGAATCAACCGCCATGAAGCCGCCTGGGTCGCGAATTCACGGCCAACATCGGCTAGACGGTGAACTTAACTGTAGAGTGTCGACGCTGACGAATCCACCCGCGAAAGTTCATCTGTAGGACCGATAGACCCGGCGTCCTCTCTTGAGCCGCTCGCCGCTCCCTCGGCTTTCACGGTCACTGTACTGCGAGGCTCAGAAGGCGAAGAGGGCTCTGGCTTCTCAGCTCCTCCGCCACCGCCTACCTGCATCGGACTCGTAGCGCTGTCTATGGTAATCGACGACGGAGCGGGATTTGCAAACCCGCGCCATTTGCGCCAGCCTTCAAAATCAATCAGAGCCTGCATACAGCCCCATTCCGTCACTTTTTGTTCCAGCCACGGAAATCCAATTGGCTACAGCAAGTTAGCAGCTGCTCCAGTGGTAGAAAGGGACTGCGCACCTTGGTCAAGAAATCATTGCAACCAGCAGCTAGAGCCTCGTGGCGGTCACTTTGAAGACTGCTGGCTGTCAACGCGACAATGATAACCGGGCTCTTGAACAGAGACAGATCCCCCAATGTGTCCTCCTCGCTTAGAGACAGCTGGAACTCCGGTTCTCTCTCAGGCGGCGACGTTGCCGTGGCATTCGCGGCGCTGGAGCGTCCATCGGCTGTCTTTGGAAATACACCTATCCCGTTCAAGCGTTCGAGCCTTCGGATCTCTTTTGTCGCCTCCAGCCCGTTCATAACCGGCAGCTGGATATCCATCAGAACCAAATGGAAGCCTCCCTGACGCCATTTTTCCAGAGCCTCCTTGCCGTTCCCGGCACACTTCCAGCGAACACTGAGGCGCTTCAGGAACGCTTCCAGGAGCTTCTGGTTGATGATGTTGTCTTCAACAATGAGGACATTGATCGGGGGAACAGTGCCCTCCACTACACCTCCGAACGTTGCCCCTTGTGATGGTGTCTCGTTTGGCTTTTTCGACTTTCGGGCGGAGCGCGGGGACGGCGCACGCGCTGGTGGGGTATTCGCTTTATTCTTCGGAGATTCTGGCGGCGGAAGTGGCGGCGTAGGGACAGGTGGAGTCGGCTGGGAGGCTTGATTACCAGCAGGAATGCTCGATTCTATATCCATTAGATGAATGTCAAACCAAATGGGATAGGATGAGTGTTCGGGTACCTTTCGCACCTTGTACGTGACCTAGCATGGGGGGTGAGTTGGTTGTGTGTCGTGTAATGGGTGGCCGACGCCGCGTTGAGCGACTGCCCGGGGACGGCAGCGGAGGTGCCGTACCAGTGGTGAGAATTGATATCGACGGCGCCTGGTGAGAGCTCGTGTTGGCAGATCCAGTCGAATGATGCGCCGGCGGAGTTGAGACACCCGCATTAGCAGGCATGACGGTAAAGTAGTCTCCATGCTCAGCCTGCTCGGAGGGGTGATAATAGAGCGAATGGCGAGGAGACGGCTTCGGTGTCCGGCGCTCGGGGATGTCAATAACCAACGCTTCCTCCGCCTTCTGACCTCCGGGGTAGTACGCGTCAATAACAGACACGAGTGGTTCTTCTGGGCTCAAGGCGCGCTCGGGAGTCGCCTGCTTGTTCGGGCTTTCCCGGGGATAGATCCTGATAGCAATATCCGGCGAATCAAAACTTTTCCCTAGAGAATTGCCATATTTTAGAATCACCTGGTCGCGTAGCTCATCCACCACTGCATCGGTCAGTGCCGGCACCAGAGTGGCAGAGCCACCCGGCCGTTTTACCCAAATCTTCCGTTGTAGCATCTCAGGATTGGTTGGCGGAGTCGGGTTGCTGGTTCGGTCGGCGTCGTGGAAGAGAGCCACGGGATCCAGCAAACCGCTGACCAGATTCTGATGAGACTGTGGTGGAAGGAATTGTCGACGGACGGCGAGACTTGGGCGTTTCGTTGAACTCGAGGACGGAGTGGCTGAGGACGTGGAAGGGAAGAAGGACGGAGGATTAGAGCCACCCGAGGGATTCTCAGCAACTGGATTCAAGGTAGGGGTGGATTGAGGCCCAGGTAAAGGACCCGTCGGACGAACGCGAGATTTCGAGTTCGCTGACGGAAGTGATGAGCTCGCGCCCTGGTCCGGTGTTCGAAGGGGCGGGGTCCCGGAAGGAGAAGCCGGCGTAATCGGCGTGTGCAGAGAGGAGGTAGCGAGTTCCGGGGTCGAAAAGCTGTCCTGTTGATTCTGTGCACGGTCGGTGGCGGAGCTGTGGTCAAGCGGATCGCCTGGAGGTTCGACGCTTTCTTGGTGTGCGGATGGTCCAGGATGGTCGGGAATGGTTCCTTGGTCCGCGGTGGACCCAGTGTCAGGACCTGAGATCTCTTCGCGGTTTGCGTGATCAGCAGCCAAAGAGGATGCAGTGCTGTAGGGTTGAGGTCTCGAGCTACCCTCGTTCGGAGTGAGAGGAGCAGCGAAGGAGGTGCTGGACTTGGATTTGGGGTCGACGGCCGCCCTGATGGCGGGAACAGCGGGAGTGGAAGATCGGCGCAGGAGCTTTGCCTTCAGGCGCGACAAACGGCTGTCAGGCATTGTGAATGGCAGGATCGGACAGTAGAGCAACTGTCATGGTCGATTGGATGCAAGGGACGAAAGCCAAAATAGGAGGCAGGTATATGCTACCTGGTGGGGATTTTGAACAATGACATGCAGTAGGGAAGAGCAGAGGCCCCCCCCTCTGGCCAGCCGGGCAAGATGGGAGATGAGATGATGAAGGACGTAGAGAGAGAGAGAGAGGAAGAGAAGAGGAAGAGAAGAGAAGAGAAAGATGAGAGAGGGAGAAGAGGGGAGAAAGAGAGAAACAAGGAAGAGAAGCAGCTATCCCGATTGGGCAAGTCACGGTGCTCAGGGCTGCGGCGCCGTTGCCCTAACTTACTTCCAGAATGGGCTTCTCTATTAACCATCCTCTACACTGTCTATCCGACTGCCTTGATCCTCGACTCCTTCATCCGTGTCGATCCTCTCGCTCGGCTCCTCAGCGGGCTGGTTGCGAGCATCCCCCTTCTCTACATCGCCGCCATCTCCCTCGGACTCAAGGATCTCGTCGACCGTCTTCCCAGTTCTCTTTGCTTCCTTGATCACTCGCCGGTACCGTAGTCGCCAGACGATGTGGCTGCCATATATCCCAGCCTCCAGAACGACCCTAGTGGTATGATTGTCAGCGAAATTCCTGCGAATCTGCCGAAATACTCACACGACGATATACATAATCCCTCCGAGGATATCGAACGTCCCCTCCGCAGCTTTCTATTGTCAGACCATCCTGCATCAGTATCAGACAGGAGACCTACCCAGCGCGAAAAGCGAGAACAGCCCGCCCAGGGTATCAATAGACAAGAAGACCCAATCTGCCCAAGGTCAGACGCACATCCTCTCTCTCCGTAGAATAGAAAACCCACTGATCCCGATAACCCGGCCATCCCTCTTCCACAGCTCGAAATAAGGCGGGATCAGCCCCGCCCCGAGCAGAATCGCAGCAATAGCACCGACCAGCAAGCTCGGCCAAGTCACCCCGTTCCGGTACGGGATCTATGCATGGGCGTTAGCAAAACGGCAGCGAAAGAGCGAGTGCCCGGCCCAGTGCTAGACCTACCCTCAGCGTGAGAATCAACAGCACCTCCAAGCCGCCGAATAACGCAAATGTGCCGACGGCAATCGAGATCGCCTTGACACGACTGTATTTGCTGCAGCGCATTGTCAGAACCGAACCTAACCAGCCCGCTGGAAACCAGCGGACAATGCACACATACTGGCCATAGTACAAGATCTGGCCCCAGGTAATGATCGCAAAGATTCCGAACGCCTGCGGCTGGACCCGGAGCGGGATGTTGACTTTCTGCAGCGGCAGTTGTTAACAGTCAATCCGTCGTTTCCAAGTACAAACAAATCCACTCACCTGCAGAATCAGATATACGCCCATTGGAACCGCGCCTGGCCTGCCGTCAGCTCTGCAGTATAAACACCGGCAGTCAGGAACGGAACGTACAGGCAGCCCACAAAAACATCATCGACGCCGGCAGGCCCTCGGTTTCCTTGCGTCTCCAGTTGTACCAGATCTGGGGTACCAATTGGACGCACCACAGCACCGTCCCTATCGTGCCGAGCACGTTCGAGGCCACGGTCACATTGCTTCCGCCGGACATGACGCCTGTCGACAGGCTTGGCGAGGTCTAAGAGACTGCGAAGATGCTCATCCAGCACTTTGGTATGATTGAAATAGGAACGGCTTGGCCGGCAGTGCCAATCTTTTCACACAGCTGGGCCAAGATGAAATAAAAGACGCGCCATTAGGAGCAGGAAGGACCAGAGAAATAACCCAAAGCTGGATATAGCACGGAAAGAGGGGCTGACGAGCGAAATTCAAGCATGGTGGTGACTGCATTCAGGATCTTCAGGTCTGAGAATCGATCATTGGAGGGGCCAGACGGCCGAACTAGTACCAGTCAGGTAAACCAGAGTAGAAGAAGCACGCAGTGAACAAAATACCCGAAGGGCCTGGCCAGTGGGGCTGCATTCAGGCCTTTGCAACGTTGGATAAAGTCAGAATGGTTTATTCTTCCAATCAATATCGACATGCTAACATCATTCCAATCGATCCAAGAAGAACAATATTGCTTTCGTTCCCAGAATAAAAACCAGCATTGAACCGTCCAGGCGCATCGCTCGGACATAACGAAGAAGACCCAAACCATAAACAGACAACACATGCTAGGAAACGAACGGAATCAGAGATGGCCATCAAGACATATCGTAACTGTGCAACCAGAACCGCTCCGAGCGACTCTACTTCAAGGGTATCAGAGCAATTTTTATATCAAATGAATCGCCGCAAAGAACCAGAAACAGGATGACTGAGCCGTGCTCCGGCCCCGCCGAAATCACAGCAGGATCAAATAATTCGATGGTGCAATTCCTGTGTCTCCGGTTGCTTTTCGCGCTTGCCACCACCTCCCACTGACATCAGACACATCTAGTATCTCGTGCTTGCCGAAACTGATCTCGTTGGCGTCCTCTGGGTTGGCGTCGTACGAGTAGATGGCCTTCGCCCGATACGGATACTCGGTGGGTTGGGGGACCTCTCCCGACACATCGGGCCCGCTGGCATTGCCCGCCACATTGCTCCCCTGCGGAGTTCCGAAGCGCGGTTGCGTCGAGTTGCGATTCTCAGAGCAAGCCGCGCCGCCGGGAGCTCCAGGAACTGGTGTCGATGTTTCGAAGCCATTGAGGTGGGCTGACGTATACATTTGAGGTAGTTGGCCAGTCGACGTTGTCTCCGGTCGAGGGCCAAAGCCAGTCGAGATGGGACGGCTATTCCGATAGGCGCCGGCGTTCTCCTTTTGAAGAGCGAACGAATCGACGAAACCGCGATGCGACGCCTGGGGACTTGATCCGAAGTAAAATATCCAAACAACCTGACCGTGTTGGCATGGATCAATTTCCGGGGACTGCATTACTTACGACAACCATGGAGAAGAGGATGAACCCAGCGCCTGCAGCTTGTTCAGAGCCGTGGCCGGATATCAGTGAATTCACACCCAGTGTGGTGCACACAAGGCCGGCGGAGAGATACCCCACGACCTACACACCATCAGCGTCACTCGAGGGACAACCTACATGAAAAGACATACCGCGACACCATAGATGTGGCTTGTATCCGATCCAATGACGACTGTTATCCCAGCGATGACACAAGCCATGTACATCACGGACCACCATGAATAATCGGGATAGTCATTGTACTGGACACTTCCGACAATGGACGCTACGAACGTAAGCACCCATGCTAGCTAAATAGGCGAAGTCCGTCAGCGATGGATAGGAAGCGGTTGGCATGACAGTCACGTACGACGGCAGTGGAGATGGTTGCGAGCGCGAACGGGTCGCCTAGGATGTTGGAGAGCCTAAACCTGGCCATTCTGCGCGGGGATTCTGGATGTTGGGTCGGTTTGTGGAGAGACGGCGAATGCGACGAGTATGTCACCATGAAGAGGACGTTTTGAGGTGAGGGGTGTAGCGGGGCCTTCGCGCGTGGTGAATTGGTAATCTGTCTGCCTAGTGACGGGCGGATTCGATAGATATCTGGGGTTTGCGACCGGTGAGATATTCGATCTTTCGATTCCACTAGGTGCCTGCTCTGCATTGACAGTGAGTTAGTAAGGCTGGACCTATATGACGGCAATTGCAGAATGGGGGGGTGTATCGAGGACGAGGATGACGAAGACAACCTCGAGCGCAGAAGCGGAAATCATTTGCATCGTACCTTACACCAACAAGACAACCAATTGCGAAGGCCGGTATGCTAGAGAGCACCGAGAAGAGAGTGAAGAGGGTGAGGCGGGATAATGGACTCAGATCGAGATCGATGGACCCTTGCAGAGAGACGAAACAGCACCAGGCTGGAAGAAGAAAGAGAGGACACAGAAGCCGTAAGAATCGGATGGACAGTAAACGAGAGAAGTAAACGAGTGGAATGGGAAGAGAGAGGAATGGAGAAGGAAAGAGGGCCGAAGCGTGGAGAGGAAGAGGGAGAGAGTGGAAGAGGAGAGGAGAGGAGAGGAAGAGAGAAAGAAGTTGGATGGATGGATGGATTGGATGGGTCTGGACTGGAAAAGGAGGAGCCGCTAGTAATCTTAATCTTACCGTACCGCTGCAATAGCAATACGGAGTAGGCAATAGACAAACAGATGGGAGTATTGATATCAGGTACAGGGTAAACAATCATTCGATTTTCTTATTCTCTGGATTTATACAATATCCAGTCTGTATGTCAGTGAATCAACTCTCCCAATTGACCCATCGACCAATTGATCTAATAATACAACACAACACTGGGTCTCCCGAAACAAAGGATCGGCCCTGGTGGCTCGTGGCTGTGGCTGGCTTCCATAAAGAACTCTGCCCGTGTCTTTGTATCCTGTACACCTGTTTGCCAGATGGGCTGTTCCTCGATGCGTGTTCCATTGTATCTGCATCTCCTTGCATCATCCGTTGGCGTCCGCCAATATCCAACATCAACCCGCATGGCGCACCGGACACTGCGAATCAGGCCCAAGTGGTGTTACATCGATGGACAACATAGCCCGTTGTCGTTGCGCGGCTGTTCCCCTGCAGATGAGCGCGCGTCTCCATACTGTCAGTGTGTGTCCGGCCTTGTCCTCAGCCACCAAATCGTCTTGAGCAGTAAAACCAATGGCCGCGGTGCCTTGGTGGCGTTCGAGACAAGAGACCTTTCATGTCCAGATCCGGATTCCTTTGATGCCTGGTCGCTTGTTGTGGCCTCAAGCACGAGTCGCCGTAGAATGACTTGTAAAGGCAGTCAAATGGTCGAGATAGCGTCGCGTCGTTTAACAAATCCAACACCACGATGTCCAGACGAGAGAGAGCCCGAGAGTAACGACCCAACACCAAGACTTCCCACTAACACCCATCACCCAAAGAAACCCGAAAGACCTCAAACCTCC
>RAQS01000465.1:0-12819 GCA_003698115.1 Aspergillus sp. HF37 | reverse complement strand
GGAATACAGAATGAGGTGAAGTCAGATAAAGGCGGTGGCAGAACGAGTGCAAAGCACGAGTAGAAAAGAGAGAGTATCCATTCCTTCACATATAGCTTATCCTTTAATAAGGCCCAGAGGTTTTCAATAGGACTAAGATCTGGTGATCTAGCTGGCTAGTCTATAACATTAATCCGTATCTCAATTAGGGCTTCGCGTACGATATATGCCGTATATATCGATGCATTATCGTGTTAAAAAACGCGGGCACGGGAATTACCTGAAGTAGTTTAGATCCTCTCAAGATCCCCTTAAAACCACTTCGACGTTTCCAACCAACTGCCCACCACTTCAACTCCCCAACACCATCAATTAACTTCGAATTACCATCAGTATGCCGGAGCTAGCTGCTCTTCCGTGGGAACTCTTCTCCTACATCCTAGATCTGGCTCTGCAGGACTCGGACATCCCTCGTCTATATCACCTCTCCCTCCTCAGCCGCCAATGGTACGACGCCGTGATGAGTAAGATCTACTCGAAATGGACATATAATGGCGCAAGACAGCCGTTTATGACGGCGTGGAAGTTCCTAGTAACAGTTCGCCGGGATCCGCATCTCGCAGGCCTGGTGAGGACCTTGAATATCGGAAATTGGGGCTACCAACATCCGCACCCCGTACCGCTGCAACTTCCGGACGCGGAGCTGGACTTGATTCGGACTGCCATTCACGAGGCTGGGATCCCCCATCTTGAAGATGATATCATGTGGAGCATATCTAAGCGTGATCGTCGGCCAGTGATGGCGCTTATCCTGGTGTCTTTGCCCCGTTTAAACACCGTGTTCGCGCATGTGCCGCGGTCGGACCCGGTCTTAGGGGCGGTCCTTGCCAAGATACTAGCTGGTCAGGATAGCAGTAAGAGTTCTGCACCAGCTCTCCGCGAGCTAAGGGAGCTTCACCTCTCTCAGGAGGACCCTATGGACACGACTGTCCCTAGGGACGAAAACGAGGAGCCCGACGAAGACCTGGACGAGGAACAAAAAGTCAGAGAAAGGAATGCTCTGCGACTCGATTATCTCTGGCCTATATTCCACCTCCCTAGTTTGCGCACGATATCGCTGTTTGATGTTGGCGCAAGAAGGGCGGCGGAACAACTAGGTGACAGAGCCGGTTCTTGCATAGAGAAATTATGTCTCGTCAGCCACCCTACATCGAACTGCACATTTCCAGACGTCCAGACCTTCATTTCTCAACCAAAGGCCTTGAGGGATCTCGCTATCAATATACACGATAATCTTCTGACCAGCACTGAAGTGATAGCAAATGCCGAACTGTGGGAGTGCCTGCAAAGCCACAGCCAAACCCTTGAGAAGATTGATGTCTATCGTTTCGCCCCCAATATGGTGCATCGCATGGACTATAACGGGCATTTTGGCATTCTCCGCGGTCTACAACGTCTAAAGCACCTCTCCATTCAAGCCGAGATGATCCTGGGTGGCTGCTGCGATGAGCCGCTAGCTCCATTTCGCCTACGAGATACACTTCCGTCAACCTTGAAATCGTTAACACTGTACGGAGACGAAGGCTTCCGTGTGATTGGTGACTTGGCGAAGCAGCTGATTGAAGTGGTCGACAGTGGGGAGTTTCCAGATCTGAATTCAATTATACTAGAGAAGACTAAATATGTCTGCGACAATTCCATGGTCCTAGTTCTGTCATACGCAGAGCTTCAGACCGCGTGTCGAGAGAATGGTGTCGACTTCAAAATTGAAGAGCATGATCGGCTCTCAATGGGCGGGAAAATTCGCGATGCATGGGAAGAAGATATGAAGAAAGACGCACGTTACCGAAATAAGGCTGTCGATCATGAAACCCGTCTTCTCAAGAAGGATTATCCAGAGCCTCTGCTTCGTTCCGTTGAGGAGTTGTCGGATGATGAAGACCTTGATGATGACAGTGAGGATGAATATGGCCCTTATCTCAAGGGACCAACACAAAATGTTGCCATCCCTTTCACAGACCACACCGGAAGGGCCGCCTATATGGCTTTCGAGAGTCGAGTGGCTATTCCACTACCACCGCTTTTTTCTTTCGCACTATACTTCACGCATGCTGATGCATCCCCGGGGCACACGGATATGGTGGGCATCCTTGGGCAGATCACTGGTGCATATAGTGACTTTAGCATCCGCCTTGACATTTACTTCCTTCCGAATGCTAGCGAGTCTGCATGCATCGACCATTACCACGGCGAAGAATCCGCTCGAGGAAGCTATAAGGCACAATTGAAAATGTTCCGGGCGTGCCCTCGGGATGAGGTGCATCCCCTCCCAGGAAAGACAGCTCAACTACCGGGCATGGTGGATAGCTACCAAGGCTTTCGGGCGTACCGAAGTGTACTATTCATCCATTCGACCCCTGAAGACTGGCGCCAGGGCCCGCGCACGCTGCGTTATGTTGAATTCGATAAACATAGCCGAGCAGACTACGATCACCTGCCACCGGTTACGTCGAAGGATGTCTTCATGAATAGAAGTAATCCGGCATACAATTCCGCGGATCCGCACACGCTGAGCCGGGCCGACGGTATCATGTTTGATATGGCGCGTTGGGATTACGATGTGTACATGGAACCCTGGCAGATGGCTGTCAGTCGCGGTTGGACAGGTTGGTGATGCAGTGGTCCTTTGCTAGGATGCGGACAACTGTTTCATTCCATGCAGGATTGCAAGTGCTGCGTCCCGCCTGACATTATGATTCAAGAGATATCCAGCTCGTTTAGAGAAACGTCCGCGACGCGCAACCGCAGATACAAAAGATGCTCTTTTCTTCACAGAACGTATATACCCCCGTCACGATAACGTTTTCCCAGGGCTATACTTGTCCATCCTGCCACGGAGGCAGGCTTCTCGTAGAGATACAGGTCATCTTTGAGATATTGAGATGAAGATACTTCCATGGAGGTCTTCATTACGTTCGCCTTTTCGCATCTGACGTTCCAGAGCTTTGATCTGCTTGAGAAAGGTTCACGAGCACCACGCCTCGCTCAACAAGACTTGTAATATTGGCTTATGTCTTTTGCAACTAAGCAAAGTGGGCTTGCTGCAGGCAATCCCACGTACTTTATATACATTGTGATGATATCAAAATGGCCCTGCCGCTCCGTAGCCGCTGCCCGTCTTCCACAATCCGTCATAGTTGCTTGCCGCCCAAATATCTGGCTTGCTTGGATTCGGCTTCTTGTGAGGAACTGTTGCCCGCTCGAATTTTAGCTCGCTTTGACTCAGCGGACCGGACGAGAAAAGCGAGAGCCAGGCGGCTGCGTCACTGCCCTTGAATCCCTTCTCAAATTCGGTCTTTGCGGCCGTCTGCCACACGCCGGCTGCGGTCTCAATCCGAGCCAGTTCGAAATCAATCCAGTAACAATATAGGTCACGCAGACCAGCCTTAGGCTGATTCTTGCCACGCTTGGGAAGTTTTAGCGCTTCGTTTGAAGAGCCCCAGTCATAGCTCGTGTCGAATTCGTGCAGAGCCTGCTCCATTCCTTGCGAAGATTCCTTGAAGATTGCCCAGATGTCGCGGTTTCTCATATAAGAGAATACGCCGGCCGTACCCCGCGTTACCAGCTTGGTTTCTCTGATATTTTCGGCATTGTTGCTCGTGGGTTGGCTGGCCTCGAAGAATTTCCCCTTCTTACCGTTCATTACCCTGTCTGCGATAACCAGGCCTCCGGGATTTTGAGTGCTACCGACATTGCGCGCCATCTGTTCCCAAAGCGATCGCCCGTCCCATGAGGCAGCGCTATGCTTGCTAGACCCACCGCCCAATCCTATGAGCACCTCCGAAATCCAGGCGTACGTTCCGGCGGTGTAGCCCTTAGGCAAAGAGCCCCCATTGCCCGCCAGGAAGAGCATAAACCGTTTCATCGATTGTGCCTCGTAGACGTGCTCAGCTGGGATAGAAGTTAATCGGTTTGTCACACACACAGCGAGAAAGGATGTCTACTTACCGACGTAATCGGATTTGTGAGCGCTGGCGTCATCAATCTTGCTGATTATCGCGGCGCACTGACCATTGTTGTCGTTGAACCCGTACCATTTTTTAATAGAGTCCTTCTTGATCGCTTTTCCACAGGGAGGGAAGTTGACGACAGTGAGTTCTGGGTCCCTATTACCATAGGGC
Organism: Aspergillus sp. HF37; assembly: GCA_003698115.1. NCBI lineage: Eukaryota > Fungi > Ascomycota > Eurotiomycetes > Eurotiales > Aspergillaceae > Aspergillus > Aspergillus sp. HF37. The sequence goes on along the minus strand of RAQS01000465.1, from coordinate 8,659 downwards.
CACTTCACTCCCTTCTTGTCGCGCTTCTCCAATGCGTGCACCACGGTGCCATCGTCACTGGGACAGGGTGTCCCGCGGGAGTCCGGATCGTACCAACACGTTTCTCCGTCTCGCGCGGCCAACTTGTCGTCGCTGGATCCGCTGACACAGTACGGACAAGCTTCGACGTCGGCCACGTCGATGTTTCCAGGGCAGCTGAGCCCCTCCAACTTAGGAACAAGGGGCCCATACACCTGCGCCCTTTTGGTGAGGACGGGCGAGCTGCCGTCTGCAGACGCTAGTTCCGGGAGCGTGGCTAACACTAGCTCACTGGCGTTGCTCCGTCCGCCAATGCTCCTTCGGCTGTTCGTGCTGCTGCCAGGTGTCCAGCACGCGGGGCCGTCACCGGGAGGATAAATCTGAACGTCGTCGATGGGAATGATGGGGAAGGGCGATTTCGGAAGGGCCCAGTCGAAGGCCTTTGGAGCGTCGATGGTGGCATAAAGGTCTGCACCGGCGTCAATGCCATAACAGAACTTTGTACCGTCGCTGCCGGTGCTGGCGTCAGCATGGAAAGTAATATGTCCATCCGCGACCATATTGACGGCACAGCTATCGATGGGAATGAAATCCTGATTGAAGTCGATGCCAAAAGAGACGGTTGGCTTGACGTGTGCTGTGAGATGGCCGCTCAGGCTAAGCCCGTACGAGAACTCGGGCTCCAGCATTTCCTGCGTGCCATCTTTACTGGGCGCGTCCCTGGCCTCAGGGTCCCAGTTATCGTTGGCCACGGGATAGGTCTGATGAATGTCCCAGTCGGCGAGCTTGACGCGGCTCTCGAAATTAACGCCTAGTGTCGCTGCACCCTCAATTTGCCCAAAGAGCTTGAAGTTGGGTCCAATCGTAACAATGCCAGGCACCGCGAAAGCACCGCCGAACTTGTCTGCGGAGAAAAGATTGACATCACCTGTGTCGAAAAACGCAGTCACTGCACCATCCACCACGAACTTGGCCGTGGCCTCGCCGCGGGAGCGGAAGTAGAGGTAAGAGTCGGTGAAATCAATATCGTCGCCCAGCTTGGCAATCAACGTGAGGCCATAGTTGACCTGGGCTTCCAAATGGGTCTCTGCGTGTACATCCAAATGCGCGTTGACATTTGGGCAGTTCAGCTCCTCGTCGACAATTTTGAGCACAAAGTCCTCGGTGAACGAGTGTCCAAACGGGAAGTCTGCCTCCACAACGCCAATCATTCTCTTGAGCCACTCAATAATATCACTGATGCAGTTAGCTACCAACTTCTTTAGAGGGTGAGATCTAGGGTACTGACCTGCCAAACCATCGCTTGTGCAAATCCTCTTTCGAGAGCGCGCCAAAGTGCGCGTCATCACGCCATTCTTCCTCCAGCCAGCGGCGATGGTTGCCGTTCACCTCGTGCAGACTGCGCTTACGTCGCTTCTTGGTATTAGCTGCCTTATCGACTACCGAGTCCCAGTAACCCATTTGGTTGCTATAATCGATACGCATCTGCGTATGACCCATGTCACGCGGCACACGGCGAAAGTCATAATCAAATGTCAGGTCGTATATGGTGTCGTGGGCTGTCAGGCCTCGGCGGGTGAGATGGTCGGGCAGACTCTGGTTCTTGCTAGGCTCCATAGATTTGGTCACAGCGTACTTGCCGGGTCCGCAGCCGCGCGGCATCTGGATGATGGTGCCTGGAGCGCCATGCCCGAGATGGATTTTTCCGCAGTTGGAGGTCTCCGACAGATCAGAACACATCATGCGCACCGTGTGTTCGCCCTCTGTTTTCGGATCGAAGCAGTCAAACACTTCCCAGTGCGATCCATCGCGCTTGTCCAATGACACTTGCAGCTCATCGGGGCTCGTGAGCACCACGAAGCCAAATGCGGAATTCTCCGGGTCATGCGCAAATTCGATATCATCAGTGCTGCCGCCGTAGGTAGGGTCAACCTTGAGGGTGAAATCGGTGTCCGCGTCGTCCTTCGCAGGCGGGTCGCGGAAGAGGTAGTCCAGAGGCACGGGCATAAAGAGCGTACTGCCCTTTGGCGGATCACAGCAGAAGCTGCGCTTACGCTCCTGATGCCAGTAGCCGCACGACTCACCCTCTCCCTCCCAGGATGTCGCGAGAGTCACTTGCTTGTCTGGAAATGATTAGTTAAAGCTGGAGATCTTACGATTGACATCCGTACCGGTGTCGCAGTGATCATCAAAACAGCTGCCAGGTTTTCCGTGCCAGGCGCAATTTCTCCATTCTTCTTCTTTGCTACAGCAAAAGCGTTTTGGCTGGCCATAGAGGCAACCAGTGTTCTTCCAGGTCAGATCATCCTCTTCAGAATTGCAGCTGCCGCCACAGTCGGTCCAGCGGCAGTCGGGTACTTCGTCGGTGGCCGTGCAGCAGAAGAATTTGCGCCCGTCCCAGCACTTTTTGCTGATGTCGCCGTAAAACGAGGAGAAGAGGAGCGTCACCTCGTTAGTATGACAACGGCCGTTGCAGAAAGGCCATCTGCCTCTCCATTGACTGGACAGGTTCATCAATAAGGGGCGCAATTGAGGTATCCTTAGGGCCGGCTTACCATTTCTTGGGATCTGGGGCGGACTCGAACGGGCAGCAAATGTCGCATTCCTTGACGTCGCCCCAAAGGTCCGGGGACGAACACGGACTTCTATCGATGCGCACCCAACCAGGCTTGCAGCCGGTTAAACCGCACTCGGTTCGATAGCATTGGCCGCCAGTAGCATCCACCCAGTTATTTACCGAGTTCGCCTGCGCGCCTATCTGCCCGAGTTGCTTGGGGTAGATAACGGCAGCTAGGGCATCTAGCTGTATGGTGTCTAGGTCCAAAGCCCAGATCAGAAGACCACCAAGGCCCAAGGCATTGGCGTATTCGATCTTCTGCTGAAAGGTATCTTGGTCATCGAACGATACCCACTGGTTGCCGCTCCAGGTCACCCACTTCACCGCGTTCTCTTTGTCATAATACGGCGTAAGATCGTTCTCGTCGATGATGTCCATGATCTCGTTGTACGACAGCGTGCCCGAGCTGTCTGTGCAACGACCAGGCGAGCCACCGCCCTTGAACAAACAGCCCGGTTTGTAGCATGACGGATCCGCCAGCTGGAAGGACCGGCCGTAGAAGGCTAACCCGAGATTGACTTTGCCCGCGTCGACATCGTTACGCCAGAGCAAGTCTAGAGCGTTGTCGATTTCGGTGAGGTTCGTGTGTGCCAGGATATGCGGCCCGATGGGGTTGTTTGCGTCCCAGACGCCGTGAAGGTCGTATGCCATGAGATTGACGAAATTAGCCGCTTCCACGCTGCCTTTGATGTCGAAGTGACGCATATACTGGACTCGTTAGCACAATGGGTTAGATGCAATGCGATAGGCGCAACCCACCCAGTAGCTGGTTGGCGCGGTGAACGAGAGCTCCCGGCCCTCGTGTTTGTCGAACGCCGCCCGCAGTTCTTTGAGAAGCTTGGTATAGTTCTCACCATCACCCTTTTGACCACCTCGATCGCTAGCGCCCGGATACTCCCAGTCAATATCGATGCCGTCGAATCCGTAGGTCGTCAGGAAGTCCTCAACCTTGCCAATGAATTTGGTCCGTTTCTCCTTGGTCGACGCAAGATCACCGAAGACGGGTTGCCAGATGGTGTCGTTGTTGTTAAAGGACCAGCCGCCCAGTGCCATGATGACTTTGACCGATGGATTCAATCTCTTGAGGGCAGCAAACTGGGTGAAAGTGTCCGTGCTGACAGGTTCATCCTCTCCTTGCATGGGAATTATGTCGTAACTATCCGGATGGATAAAACCGAAGGAATAATAGATGTGGGTGAGACTGGCAACGGGGATATCCTGAATCTCCATATTGATGCATTTCTTGTGGCGGTTCCACGCCTCGTAATACCCAATTATGCGCTTTTGTACATTGCCTCCAGAGGACCCCGAGCCGGGTTGCTTGCAATTGCTCTGGCAGCTGGTATCAGGGTCGTCGGTTTGCTTGCAGAACTCCTCCGTCATACCGCAGAAGCCGTAGGGGCTGCAGCAGACGTTCAGCGGGCACTCCTTGCCTTTCGGATCGGCGAAGCGACCGCACTCTGCGTGCGCATCGCAGTTGCTCCAGCAAACCTCATTCGGCGATTCGCCGTTGGTGCCGCAGTATTTCTCGCCGTAACCACAGTATCCGGACTTCCCACAACAAGCACCATTGCTACATGGTTTGTTCTCATTGCACGCGTAATCGCCCGTCGTCACGGCTGCAAACCTAGCGATGCCGAAGGGAGCGGGCGAGGTTGAAGGACCAGGAGCCGGGAACTCATCCTTGGGACAACTCCCAGTCACCTTTGCCATCAGATCGTCGGCGTTCTGCAGCAGAGGCGATATCGGGACGCACACGGGCTGCGAACCCACATCGCGGGCTTCCACCGATGGAGGGGCATAGGGCACAGCGTTCACAAAGGCTGTGGCCTCCAGGAGCCCGTATATCAGGAGACGGGCCCGACTCCAGGCCATAATGAATGGATAGACTCGATAGCCCAACTTATTATATAGGCAAAAAAAGTGAACGAGCGTTCAATGCCTCGCGAAGAGGCCAACAGCGATTTGACGCAAATCGATAGAGAACGGTTTGGAACGAGAGAGATGGACTTCCAAATCAGCGGTCGTGGTTCCAATAATAACCAGACGGGCCTCGGAATACACCCGGGCTCTAGACCTGAGCAAGCAATGAATGAAGTGGATTGCCATTGCCCCCCTGTGCATAAAAATCTGCAAACATACGCCAGAAATTTTTCTCTAATTAGCCGTGGCCTTCAATTTCCAGGCTCTTAGCCGCTTGTCCGAGATTCTAGCGGTTTGGTGTCTCTGATATTATGGCTGTAGAAACGGTAATCTCCGTGACTCCGCATGTCGATGTGGAACCATACTATTCTTGATCATGGTTGTTGGATTGGAAGTTTTCTCTGGGACCTGAAAAATGCATACTAAAATCAGGGGAAATGTCTGGCAATGGATGCAGACTGGAGGGCCAATTCGAGCGGGCCATCTTGGCGCTCCCACGATCCATATCGAAAGCGCACTATATATGCAGGTTGCCGCACGGCGTTGCAGTCCTCGTCGACGCCTATCCCAAAGAAGCATGACGGAGAGCGCTGCGATGGATCCTCGGAGGAAGTCTCGATGCTAACTTGCAAAGCTATGGGGTCGAAGGTTCGAGGTAAAAACGCCGGATCCTGCCGAACCTTCTTTAGTATTTGTTTGGTGTGGTGCGATTCTACTGTCATCCTGATTTACATTATTATTGTTATTAGTTAGGGCTGGCCGACTGTTGGGTACCAGATTAGGACTGGAACCGTGCTTTCCTCCGGTTCTGGTATCGAACTTGGTATCCGTGTGATTGAGCCCTACTCTTTACTGGTGCCTCGATGGTTGCTTCACAAGTTATCACTTATGCAGATCCGCGTTGAATATGCCGCGGAATGAACATATAGCGATTAGGTACCGGATATCTACCGGATATTCTCGTGGATCGCCTACAGCCGGCGAGTTTTTTTGGTGATGTGGAGTCCTTCAGTCCTTCCATCTCAGTTAGCATATGATAACCCATTGGCTGCCGTCTGAAACCCTGGGCCACCCGTTCCTTGTGGCCCTCTTTCTCAACGGTCCCTCCGCAGATGAACCGCTGGCATGCTAGTCTGACGCCGTCTTCTTGATTAATGAGCCGACCTGACCCGAGTTATGCTCGAATGGATTTTCGAAGAGCCTAGTCGGCAGTCCAGGGCCTAGACAGTTCTGGAGCGCTCCTAACCTCGGAATAGGAGGCCCTTCGTGTCCTATGCGGCCTTTTGTCCTGTCTTCCCTAGCAGTGCTCGACACGCTGCTTTTCAAAATACGGACTCGCCGACCAGGACACAGCAAAGATGGTCCGCCGGTCAATACAACCAGTGGTATTTGCTTTGGTCGCTCGCAGCTGCATTGCGACCCAACTCGTGACTCGAAATGCCCTTCCTTCTGATGCTCTTTCGGACAACTGTGTGAATGCGCTAGTCGCCGACGTATCCTGCGCACCAGGGGTTGTTGGCTTTGGATCCGGCGCGCATTATACGACTGAGGCCCTTGAGGAATCCTGCACTTCAGCCTGCAGGAATGCACTGGGTGATTATCAAGCGAGCGCGGCAGCTGCGTGCACCAAGTCCGACGTTTTCCAGATCACGGAGTCTCGTACCGCGCCAGCCTCATTCATCCCGACGCTATTGTACTATCAGTTCAATAAGACTTGCATTCAGGATGATGGGCGGTGGTGCCAGGAAGTGTTATACGAGATGTCCGGTGGGAACGCAACAGATATTACTACACGTATGTCATCACCCCTTCTCCCTCCGGACTCACATTGATATATGAATAGCAAAACGGGATGCCGTGGACATGTGCGATGACTGCGTCATCAAGGTGCTACAATTTCAGGCGGGATCACCAATCTACGGTGGATATCAGTTGCAAGATGATTACAGTTCGTTAACATCGAGCTGTTCAAAAACTGGCTTCCCGTTGGCTACCTCGACGGTGCCTTTCTCGCGGTACGATTCACAGTCTTACAGCGCCTCAGACCATGGGTCGGGAGTTGACGCATATAACTAGGCCAGACCAAACTACCACCCCCATGCCGATACCTTCCCCCTCGTGCACTGGAAGCATGTACACGATCCAGCCAGGAGATACATGCCAGTCGATCTCTAAGTCGCAGAGCGTCGGCACGGCTTGGCTTTTGTTGATGAACGATCTCGAGGCATTTTGTGCGGATTTTCCCACGGATGGCGAGCTCTGCATCCAGAACACCTGTACGACATATACCCTCAAGACAGACGATACTTGCCGTTCTCTCTCTCAGGACAAGCGAATCTCACAAACACAACTTCTCACTTGTAAGTCTCCGTGATGTCATTCTTCCTGTTCACGAGATCTCCGCAAACACAATCTGACGCAACGACCAAGGGAACCCAATCCTTGGAAGTGGCTGCCGACATCTCGATCAGTCGGTTGGAGACGAGATCTGCATCTCTCCGCCAGGCATCATGGACTGGACGCCACCAAGTAAAACCACGGCGACTGTTACGACCACCTCGACACCAACCACAGCACCCGTTCCAACCGATATTGCGGAGGGGACCAACATCAAATGTGCAGAGTATTACGACGTCCAGAAAGGCGACTACTGCAACAATCTCGTCCTCAAGTTCGGCATCTCGTTGGATGACTTCTTGTTTCTTAACTCCGGGGTCAACCAGAACTGCACCAACCTCTACGCGGACGAAAGCTACTGTGTTGCTCCCGTTGGACCTATCAACGAGTATCCCGGTCACCCGGGCTATATCCCGCCAACTTCTTCCGTTCCAGATGTTCCGTATAGCAACCTCCCCAAAGCAACTTACACACCACCGCCAATCACGGGCCTACCGCAGCATCTTCCCTTGGCCCATGGCACTCGAAGCGACTGCTTTGCCTACGCCAACGGGGCAGATTTGGACGTCGACATCACGTACACCTACTACAAGTCAGTGTGCGATGCTTTGGCTCACGGCTGGGGTGTTACGCTCGAGCAGCTCCAGAATTGGTAAGCCAGGCAAATGAGCAGGAGTATGAAGCCGCTTCTCTGACCAACACCCTTCTGAATGCAGGAATCCTTCCCTGGATACAAGCTCCGAGGACTGCGCGCCTGAAGAGGGGTATCGGTACTGCATGAAAGGGTACGCGAGTACCGTAACTGGCGGCCCTCCGCCGCCGACCCAGACCCCGAGCTCAGTCTCGAGCGGGTCGACTCCAAGCTCGACGCAGCTACCTATCAGGGTGAGCTCTCAACTCCATGTTCTTACACGGCGAATCTCCTAAATACGCGGCTGACCTCACTAGGACGGGACAATCACGGACTGCAACAAATACGAGGCCGTCGTCTCTCCCATGACCTGCGCGTCGGTCCTGAAAGAGAACGGTATCACCATTGCCCAGTTCTACCAGTGGAACCCGGAAGTCGGCGAGCAATGCACTAATCTGTGGCTTGGTAAGCCCGTCTGTATTTGTTTACCCACACAAGTGCGCCCCGCTGATTTTATTCCGTTAGGTTACCGGTATTGCATCAGTGGCCCGACTGCGTCCTCGACCTCGACAACCACGTCGCCCACCAACGGCCCGCAGCCACCTGGCCCTACGCAGGCCGGCGAGCCCGACAACTGCAACAAATGGCACCTTGTTGAATGTAAGTCGAGTTGTTGTTCTTCGGTTCGCAGCGCTAATCGGGAATTTCAGCCGGTGACAATTGCTATTCCGTCGCCCAGGAAGCCGGAATTACTCTCGATCAGTTCTACAAATGGTGAGATGGACTGAACCCCTGCTGGTTTCCTGACGCTAACGGGTTTAGGAACCCTGCCGTGAAAAACAACTGTGCTGTGGGATTTTGGCTGGGAGAAGCTTACTGTATTGGCGTGGCTGGATAGGCGCACTTTGTAATGAGCTCATATTTCATAGCAAGACTAATACAATATTGCATTTTGGTCCAGCTATGGCTGCGACATGGGCATATTGAAGATGAGGTGGGTGAATACAGTAGGCAGCTGGGCAATGAGGGCTTATGAGTCACATGATACGCTGAGTAAGCGCTCCTGTTAGTTA
>RAQS01000464.1:0-12826 GCA_003698115.1 Aspergillus sp. HF37 | reverse complement strand
CCCTCCGGTACCAGGTCCGCCGCCGCCCCCTCCTCCTCCTCCATAGCCAGAACCACCGCCAGATCCTCCTCCCCAGCGAGGTCTGGTGCTGTTCTTATTGTCCGGCTCGGCGACATTGAATTTAGAATACCGGGCTGTGGCGTACGGTTTGAACTGCGACAATGTCCCAGTCAGTTGGCTGGCCCAATAACACACCGCGGTAGGACGGAAAAACATACCGAGAAGAAGCTCACGAGGTAGAGGCCGACGAAGAGATAGACATCCTCGATAAAGCGGTTGATGCGGACTGTAAGCGGAGGTCTGCAGTCGCAGAAGATGTTAGCTGGTGCCTGTTCGGATGGAATGAGACTGCGCAGATGAGCTGTAGAAAGAATCAGTCACTTACGCCTGGAGGACCCGGCCGTTCGACAAGTACGTCGTCTTCTTATCGGTAGACATGATGCGACTGGTGGGAGTAGACAGAGAAAGAGGTCAGGGGAGAAGTTGGAGGCTAAAAGGTGGCGCCGCGATCTTACTAAAAACCAGCCACATTGTCTCTGGGTATTATCATATTATGCCTGTAGCCTATCCTTCTAAACTTCTACTCGCCGCCATACTCTCTTGGCTGTGTAATTCGTCCAGCCCTCGGAAACCCTCTTCAACAACCCACTTCTGATCCCCAGGACCCTGCAAAACATGGCAACTAGCACCGACGACTAACAGTCCAGGCGGCCGCGATCCCTCTGTTTCAAAAGCAGCACACACATGCTCCAATGTAGTCCGGATAACCCGCTGATCAGTGCACGAAGCTCGCTCGATAATTGCACACGGCGTGTCCCTCGGCCAGAGTGTCCTCGCCGTGCCGTTCTCGGGCGGTGTTGTCAGAGATTCCACGAGCGACGTTAATCGGTGCAGCGCCATGAGGAAAACCACCGTCTGCGAGGGCACATAAGTCGGCGGCTCTGGAGCCGCGCCCTTTCTCCCCGTACCCGTGCAGATCAGGACCTGGTCAGACACTCCCCGATGCGTTGCTGGGATCTCGGCGAACAACGATGCGCTCAACGCGCTGGTTATCCCAGGCAGCACCAGCGGAACAAAGCCTTCTTTACGGAAAAAATCGAACTCCTCCGCCCCTCGCCCGTAGAGATACGGATCCCCTTGCTTTAATCGAAGAACCTGGCGCCCGTTGCGCAAGGCGTCCAGTCCCATCTGTAGAAACTCTTCCTGCGCCTGGTCTGCATTCCCGGGGAACTTGCGCGAAATGTGGACTTCCGTTCTTCGCGGGATTAAGTCCAAAACTGGCGCAGGCACCAGTTTATCCGCCAAGATGATATCGGCGTTTTGAATCGCTCGATGGGTGGCTTGAGTGAGTAAGTCCGGGTGTCCCGGACCGGATCCCGCCAGCACGATGCTGCCTTTCCTCGAGAACTCGACCCCATTGACATGACTGGCATCCCCTTTCCCTGATGAATAGGCTTGGAGGATGGCATCGATATCGGAATCACTGATAGCGGCGAGTTTGCGGAGCGGCCAGTACTCGCATATCTGGGAGAGCCAGCGTATTCGCCTCGTTTTGGCTGACGAGATATCGTCGTTTGTAACCAGTGCATTGAATGCATGACTTTGCCCCGTTGAATCGTCATCGTCCCCTTCCGAGGCTGGGCCGCATAGCCCTGAAGCGTTGTCCTCCTCCCAGAGGCGCTTCCTCACGGCACCCAGCCTGTCAATGGCGGACCCAAGGTTCGGGGGGAGTGCTGAAGCAACCTCCCTTCGTAGCCGGGAAGCCAGTTTACAGCCTCGCCCTGAGGTAGTAATCCCAACATGAAGAGGCCCATCAGAGTGGGTGGAGAGCAGCGTAAATGTACAAAGATCAGGGGCGTCGGACACATTAACAGGAATCCTTAACCGCCGACAAAGATTCGATACACGAGTGCCTAGGGGGTCAGAATCGCTGCATTGGGCTGGAAGGCGGCCACCTACTTAAAGGATTGCTCCCGCCCAGAGTGACAAAGACCATGTCTACAACATGATCGACCTCTTCCCGCCCTAGAGTCGTCAAGTCGCCATCTTCGAATTCCCTGCGAACCCACTGCGCTGAGCCATCGGCAACCCGCTCAGCCAAAGTGTATTGCAAATCCACTGTTTCCGGTGCAATGATGATCGGCTTCGCTCCAGCCTCCAGGCTCTTGGTACAACGGGCGGCGGCGAGAGGGTTCGCGCCAACAATCAAATGTACTTGGGACTCGGCATTCACCGCCGTCAATAGAGGCGCTGGAGAGCCTTTGTCGCACGATGCACCCTTCATCGTGCGAATGCCAGAGGAGTCTCAAAGTTGGTGTTCAATATAGTTTACGACGATAGAGACAATTGATTTCTGCTTTCGGTTCCGAGGATAGACAAGTTTCGATATTGATCAACGTTCTGCAGCTGCGGACGAGGAATGACTGTCAAACCCAAGGAATATGAAGGATCAGACTAGGAGGATCAGTTATCAAATGCGAATATAAACCAGCGTATTTTCGTGACTCTTATCATTCTTTTTGCCCAAACGGACAAGCGATATTGCGTGATTTGCCTGCTTATCTAAGCCCTCTGATTGGACACTGGGCAGCGACAGCAGGAAGAGATATACAGCAAAGATAGCGTCAGATCGAATCTGCAGATAATAATTTGATATCCAATCTATCATTCTCTCATTGGGAATGCTGGGCTAGAATATTGGCCTATCGTTCTGTATGTTGTTGGCGTTCAGCCATATTGGCTTTAACCTGCCCAAGAACGACATGCATTAATTGGCGTCAATGTCATTGCCAGAGCTTCTGTGCACTGCTGGAGGAAGACGAAGATGTTGAAAAGAGAGAAGAGAAAGGGAATCTGTTGACAATACCATACAGTACAGTACGCTCACGTGACGGAGCTCTGGCCAGGTCAACCGACCTTGGCGGGCGGGCTCCAGCTGCTTGACAACGCCAGACTCCTTCCTCTGTTGACTCTGTTACTGCCGTCATTTGAGAGGTTCATCTATCTAATAAGCACGCTACTCTTGTGATTCTCTGACCCGATCTCCGGCAACACGCCTGTTTCGTCACCATGTCCGGCGGACTCTTCAAGCCCGAGAAGGACTTCTCCAAAGAAGCCGACAAGCTGATTCCTGAGGCCGAGGAGCTTGCAAAGGTAGGGGTTTTTGTGTGATCGTGCTGGATCTAGGACTGACCCGCGCAGACCGACCTCCAAGGTGCCATCGACAAGCTTATGGGATTGGAGAAGCAGTCACGGCAGGTACGTCGACTCCATCATATTGCTTGGGTTGTTTACTGAGTTATAGGCCTCTGATCTTGCATCCACTTCGAGACTCCTCGTTTCCATTGTCACGATTATCAGAAACGCCGGCGACTGGAGCCTTCTCAACGACCAAGTCCTCCTCCTATCCAAGAAGCATGGACAGCTCAAGCAGGCCACGACAAAGATGGTGCAGGTTGTGATGGGGTTCCTGGACGAGACGCCCAATATGGACGTTAAGCTATCCGTCATTGAGGCGCTGCGGACGGTGACCGATGGAAAGGTTGGCATCATCGCATGACCTCACTTCTTTGCTAACGTGAACAGATCTTCGTCGAAGTCGAACGAGCCCGCATCACCCGCACACTGACGGAGATCAAAAAAGCCCAAGGCGACCTCAACGCTGCAGCGGACATTCTCTGCGAGCTGCAGGTGGAGACGTTCGGTTCGATGACCAGGAGGGAGAAGACGGAGTTCATTTTGGAGCAGGTGTCTCTCTGTATAGAGCGGGGCGACTGGACGCAAGCTATGATTCTGGGCCGCAAGATCAACAAGCGGTACTTCGCTCGCAAGCCGAAGAAGTCGGATAAAGAGCTTGAGAAGCTCAGACAGGAGGCCGAGGAGAGGGAGAAGACCCGCGCGCCCGACGAGCCGCCGCTGGAAGTCGACGAGGATGTAACCGACCTGAAGCTGCGCTACTACGAACAGCAGATCACCCTGGCCAACCACGAGTACAATTATCTGGACGTTTGCAAGCACTATCGAGATGTTCTGGATACGGAGTCTGTGGAGAACAACCCGGATCAGCTGAAGGCTGTGAGTTTTGCGTTCCTTCGTGACGTTCCAAGCTAACAGGACAGGTTCTTGCCCGAATTATCTACTACATCGTGTTGGCGCCCTATGACAATGAGCAGTCGGACTTGTTGCATCGGATCCAGCAAGATACACGATTTTCGGCAGTCCCAGCTGAAGCGCGGCTGGTGAAGCACTTCACGACGCCTGAGCTGATGCGCTGGCCGGTGGTGGCCGAGCAGTTTGGCCCGCACTTGTGCAGCACGGATGTTTTCAGCGACAAGCCCAGCCAGGCGGTCGAGGACCAGGCGCATACGAGGTGGCAGGACCTGCGGAAACGGGTGATTGAGCACAACGTGCGTGTGGTGGCCAAGTACTACACGCGGATTCAGATGGGCCGCCTTACACAGCTGCTGGACCTGACGGAGGAGGAGACGGAGAAGTACATCAGCGAGCTGGTTACGTTGAAGACGATCTACGCGAAGATCGACCGGCCGGCGCGGCTGGTCAACTTTGCGCAGCCGCGTGATGCAGACGACGTGCTGAACGAATGGAGCAGCGACATGAAGAGTCTCCTGGGACATCTGGAGCGGATCGACCATCTGATCACCAAGGAGGAGATGATGGCACGGATTCTTCCGACGCGAGGCGACAAGGGGAAGGCACGGTGAGCTGGAAGCTTCGAGATGTAGACTAGGGTAGAACAATGCTACAGCGTGATATCTAGTCTACAGGTAGTCTAATCTAGAACGGCAAATCCATATCCCTGACATCCTCCTCATCCTTGTCCTGTTCACCAGGACCTTTATTCTCCAACCTCTCTTTAATAAAGCTGGCCGCAGCATCCAAAAACGGGCGCTGCGACGGCAAGAAATGGCCCCCGGGATGCCAGACAACACGCCCCTCCTTCTCAGGCTCGCCCTCACAAGCATCGACCAGCGCGCCGCTCCTCCCGTGGTCAACAACCGCATCCAGCGAGCCGAGCACATGCAGAATCGGCGCCTGGATCGCGGGCCTCTCATAGAAAGCCCGATACCGCGGTCCCGGGGCGCGGAAGCCGCTATAGCAGAGCACGAATTTCAGCGGGGGGTGGGCTAGGCCGTCGAAGGAGGCGGGGAACGGCATCCCTCCAACACCGGCGAAATGCCCAAACGCATCTCTCCGCCCGCCCTCAAGCAAACTCGCAATCATAGCCGCCAACGCAGCGCCCTGCGAGAACCCGATTGCGCCATCGAACGGCCCGTCGTCGCGCAGGGTGCGCGCGATCGTCGCCAGCCCGTCCTCGATGCCGGCGTACAGCGGCGGATCGGCTGTATCGTCGCGGCGCCACCAGCCGTACGCTTCGTCTTTCTCTTTCTCATTCTCTTTGTCGGGCTTCCCGCCCTCGCCGCCGGTCTCCGGGCGAGGCTCGTAGCCAGGGATATCGCGGGGGTCCAGATGCAGCGGGCCGGTTGGGTAGAACGGGGAGATGTCGTGCGTGGGGAAGAGCTTCTGGAGGTGTTTGAGCAGGGCGCGGGTTTTGGCGTGGAAGAGAGGGCCGGATTGGGTGTAGCCGTGGAGGAAGAGGATTTTGAGGGGGGTGGCGGGGGGGGAGGCATGTTGGATGGTGGTTACTATAGTGTACTGGCAGAGGGTGACTGGTAACTGCAGGGCTACTGGCTGTGTCTCCGGGCGATCTCCGGGCATCTCTGGGGCCAATGACAGCAATGACAGCGGCGGGTGCCAACTGGCGAGTGCCAACTGGCGGGGTTGCATGCTCCTCTCTTGGCTTCCCCGAACTACAGTCAACAGCTACCTACTCTCCATCTCCTCTCCTCTACTCTCTACTCTCTAATCTCTACTTTACTACTCTCTACACAGCCAAAATGTCCACCGAACAACTCGACTTCAACCTCGACAAAATCGACACCCGAATGGGTGAACTCCTCGAGTGCTCCCCATCTCCACCCAAGTACTACTACACAAGGTACTAACAATTCAAAGAGCGTTCGAATCCCATCCGCGAATGCAGGCCCCGTCCCCTAACCCATCCATCTTCTTCGTCTTCGACTTCATCCGCAACACGCACCGGACGCTGAAGGCGATCGACGCCGACAAGTTCCGCGCCGGCGACGGCGAGGCCCGCCAGCAGGCCCAGGAGGTCATGGGCCGCAACCAGTTCGCGCTGACCATCGTCAACGATACCAGCGGGAAGCTGGAGCTCATGACCGGCGGGGACCCGGCGAATCCGGTGGATTTTGGGGAGGATGTTAGGGAGAAGGTGAGGGCTTTGACGGAGGTTTAATCCTGGCTTGTTTGCATGGATTGGTTGGGAGGTAGGATTGAATGGTTTGGATGGATGGCTAGGAGGTTATTTCGGTTTTGGGTATGGGTATGGGTGTATGGGCTATGGATTGGTTGGTCTTGGTTACGCCCTTTTGGTATCATGATGGCAATAAGTTAGTCTACACAAGTCAGTCTACATATGCAGGTGGAAATAGCAGTCTACTCGACATGCCACAAACCAGCAGCACTTCAGCCCAAGCCATCATCAGTCCATTCAACAGATATAATACACTTTCGAAGTGCCATATCATCAAAACAGACATCCATCCAGATACCCGGAACCCCCAGTTGACACTTTCCACCGAGCCTACCATTCCACCAGCGTTGGTCCGGAAGAGTCCATCTTTTAGCTGTAAGAATTGCTTGCATTCATAGCCTGCATTCCATTCCATTCCAAACAAAGTAAAACTTCGGAAAAAGCACAACGCCACCATCATCGCTTCCGGCCTGGAAATATATCATCCGTTTTGATCATGCATGACTGGACCCAACTCGACCGATCGATCGATCCGTTTACTTCCTCCGGAACGAGCAGCCCTCGGTCAGACGGGCCTTGCCGCCCGTGGGCTGGCACAGGACGGTGGAGCATCCGGCGCAGACGACGACGGTCTGGGCGTGCGAGAAGACGGTGGTGATGGTGAAGCAGCCGGGGCACTTGACGTCCATGAAGAAGGAGCGGGGGGTAGGCACAAGGGTCTGCGAGTGAATGGATCAGTTCGGTGCTTTTTTTGGCGAGACGCTCGACTTCGGCAAGCCATACCTTCAGCTTGTGCTTACGGCCCTCGGCCTGAGGCGTAGGGTTGAGGAGGTCGATCGCGAGAACCTGGAGAGAATGTGTTAGTAAATCCAGTCGACCAGGGGTCATCAAAAACCATCGAAAAAATCATCGAAAAAAAAATAGCAGGCGACTCACCATCTTGGAAATGCAATCAGCGTAGCGGATTGATGATGCGCTGACGGAGATGGCCTGCTTGAGGTGTGAAGCGAAGGAGTCGTGGAGATGGAGAAGTTTGAAGTTCGCACTTGCGGCTTTAGGGTTTGTGCCCTCGCTTACTCGGTCGGGTCTTGGCGCTTATATAATCGCTTGATTTTGGCTCTATTGCTTGGCATCTAAATGCAGTCAAATGTACGTACACTCGCTCCTTTCCAATGCTCCGTCGCTAGAACGTCGACTCTCGTGGCATAGTTGATATGCCGCCCGTCATCTATGCTGCCTTTTTCGAAGGCGGCTGCTCCACCACATGCGGGTGCTTGATCGTCAAGCACCAGATGTCGATGTAGTCGCATATCGTCGTGATCACGTCGTGCTGCGGACGTCAGTGTCGTCAGAAAACATCGCCGAAAGCTATACATACCACGAAGCTGCCGTACACGCCAACCGCCAGGCCCAAGCTCACGAATACAAGCACCACCGGACGGATGCCGTCCCCGAGAGCACTCGACCAGAGCCCAAACACCGGACCGAGGCTGTCGAACACGCCAATAGCCAGCGGGCACACGAGGATATTGAAGTACGGGAAGCCGCCTTTGACCAGGTGTCCGACGATCATCCGGCCCACGGAATACGCGTTGATCAGCCCGACGTACAGACTGAACGGGATCAGATGGTTCTCCAAGATGGTCGGCTGCAGGTACAGATACGCCGGAACCAGCGTCCACATGGCGAAGATGGGGAGCAGACCGTAGAGAGGCTTGATCGGATCGTGGCCGCGCTGGATCTGAACCCACATGACGTTGACGATGCTCGAGCCCGTCGCGAACAAGAGAAGGACTGCGCCGTAGACCAGGTACCACTGCGTGAAGGGCATGTCGTACAGCTGCGCCGGGATGGACTCTGATTTCTCAATGCCAATGGTCTCAAACGCCGAGCGATGCCAGAAGCTCGCGCAGCCCTCGTAGGCCGTGAATGCGAACACCGTGCAGAGCGTCAAGACGCCCTCGACCGGGCCGGAGATAAACCCCAGCGTCAGGACCTGAGTGTAATACTCATCCCACGTTTGGACGTAGAACGTCAGGGTAGCTATCACGTCAGTATGTCACCGCAACAGCCCGGGATCTGACATACAGCCGAAAAGCGACAGCACAGTGGCCCAAGAATGGCCAAAGTTCATTGTGCCCGCGAAGACCAGCACACCCAATGCCGTATTGCACGCATCGACACCTGGACGAGACAAGTCAATACCCATTTCCCTCAGACCGTCAGGGCCAGCGTACTGTGATCGAAAAGCTCTCCCAAAGGACCACTTTGTCTCGTTCTCCGCCTATACCACATCAGCCAAGTACTCAAGAGAGCCCAGGAAGAGCCATACGCTTGCATGCCGTCTATCGCGTCAAACGTCTGGTACAGCCACAGGCCCAGCGCGCAGCTGGCATACACCCAGGGAGGGCAGTCCTGGTCCAGGGTCGGGTTGTACCATAGCACGGTGAAGAAATTAAAGACCACAAAGGCAAATCCAGTGAGGGTAATCTACCAGCGATTATTATCACTCACATCGTCAGACCCAATTGGGCAGAGAAAGCTAGTAAACTTACAGCATTGGGCCTGAGGCGCATCGAGACGACGCTTAAGTCAGCGACAGGTGTCCCGTTTCCCCTGATCTAACCAAGTCCGGAGGTACTCACGCCATCCCCATGGGGAAGAGGTTTAGACATTTGCCGTAGAACGGCTTGAGGATATACCGGCTGATCGGGGAGTAGTCGGCTCCCGAGTACTTGTAGCTCCGGAGGTTGGGTAGCTGATGCTGGCGGATGTAGACCATTTTATCGCGTTGCCTTGTCGCGGCCAGCTTACAGGGATCACCAATAGTTCCTGGAGGCGGTGGAATAGGGATGCAGACAGAAAAGGGAAAAGGGAAAAGGGAAAAGGGGACGGAACGACGAATATATTCGGGTCAACAGAGAAGAAAAGCCAAGAAAGCAGAAAAATAATGCCCAGTCATATGAAAGCCGACGCCAGAGAACTAAAACAACCAAGGACAGAGGGATGCTCGCTGGTGATGGTCGCTTTTAGTACCGAAAATTTTCTGCCGGCGGGAAAGAAAGCGGAAGGAAATTACGTTGGTCACTTCCCACACGTGCCGCCTGATCGCCTTGCCATAGAACAGTTGATATTGCACGAGGCGCTAGATGCATATCGGTACACTAGTTTATGACCAGTAAGTAGTAAGAACGGACAGACCGTGTCGACTCCTTAAATATCACAAATCAACTTGCACCCTCCACCTCCAACTCGACTCTTCGTCTTCGTGTCCATACTCCACCTGCCCGAGCCGACGTGTGACTGTCTGGTCTGTCCCCATGTACATTGGCTCCTAGAGAGACGTGATCGTGTCGCGTGACTGAAAAATTGCCCTAGCCGGAGAGCTAGCATGGCCATGAGATAACTAGCCGACCGGACTCCAAGGCATGGGGATCAAAATCCGGCTCTGCATTCTCTGGATGAGAGGAACGGTCTTGTGCACGGTCTCGGCCCAGCCTTCGATTCCCCACGACATCTCCCGGCGTGTCTTGCGCTCTTCCAGGTTTGCGAACTGCCACAGATGATGCACCGTGTTCAAGTCACCGACCTGAACGAACCAGGCCCCCGCTCCCTCCATCACCTCCCGGCGCGCCTTGAGCCCGCGCCGCCAATGTGTCTCCCACTCCAGCAGGTTTCCGGGGTGAAGGGTGTAAGACCGAAGCTCGAAAAGGCCGCCGAGACGACGAGGCGGAGTCGTGGGCCAGAAGGAAAACTCTTGCATCAACGACGTCCTCTTGCTCTTAATCAAGCCCTTCAGCTTCCGGTCGAATTCGGGGAACTCGGGTTGGATGGAAATGTTATGCATTGACGCATGATAGCCCTCGTAGCGTTGGTACTCCCAGATGTGAACTGCGCACGTCAGCATCCAAGCACTCGGGGGGGGGGGAAACGGGATATATGGGTCGGCTGCTTGTCAAGTACCAAAAGTCTCATTGTCTCCCACTTGTGTGCGCCAGCTGCCAACCAGATTCACACGGTTCTCCTCCATGCCAGCCATACGAGGGTACCACTGGCCGACCAGATCCACATACTCGTCCACCCTGTCGGGCTTGACCTCGTGGAAAACGATCGAATGGACGTACTTGCCGCGGGCGAGAACTTGCGAAAACGAACGTTCAATGTCTTTGTCGAGCTGCTGGCCCTCTTTCGTTCCGTAAATGAGCGAAGACAGGGGTCCCCGCTTGGGAGATTGACTGACTTGTCGCTGGTGTTTGTCCCCTATAATGCGGTGCGAGGACAGTGAGCCCAACGCCTTTTGGTCAAGAATCTCGGCGGCATCAAAGACATTGTTACTGCTCGCACTGCTCTCGGGAGGAGCAGTGGGAGCGGTAGCATACTCACGAGAACGATCACGGGAAGCAGGGGACGGTGCAGAGGCATGTGCAGAGGCAGAGGCAGAAGCTTCGACAGACTGACTCTCTTGCTGTTCCTTCTTCTTGCGAGCCTCCTCCAGATTCTCACGAAACTCCTTCTGGCGGGCATTAAACTCGGCAGCCGAGTCAGGGGTAATGTCTCGAATGGAGGGAGAGCGCTGTGCAACGGTGGAGGAGCTGAAGGTCCGCGCCAACAATGAAGCCGGACGGACGAAACGAGGAGCAAGCATGGCGCGGTGTTGTTGTTGATAGCAGCAGATGAAACGAGCAAAAGGGGGGTGAATCAACAGATCAACCGGTCGTGGGGAGTGTCAACAGGCGAGTGAGGAGAAGGAGGAGAGTTGAGGGCGCAGCAAAAGAGGGGATGAAGACCGAGCAGGGATGTGAGGTGGTGCTTCACGCGATGGCTTACTTAGCCAGGCGGGTAAAAGGCAGGCTGCAGTAGTTACAGGGGCCTAGTCCGGGGAGCGCCGAAGTACAGACAACACCATACACAGGAAGCAGACACAGGATAGAAGAGAGAATGTCGGTGAGCAGAGATCGAGAAACCAATGCAAGAGAGCAATTGAACTGACGGAGCAGGAAGAAAGAGGGAAGACTCAAGTCGAGGGAAGAGAGAGAAGAGAGACACGAGCAAGCTTGGGGAGTGCGGGGAAGACCTGGCAGTTAGTCATCTAGCCTGTTGGAGCTGTCGTTGGACGATGGGCTGGATTGCCATGGCCTGTCCTATCAGCAGTGGCATTGCGGCAATCATGATGAATGCTGTTCCCACCCTTCCAGGGCAGCTTGTCAATCCTCCCTTTGTACGTGTGCATCAACTGCCAGCCAGTCTTCCTGGTCCTAGAGACACTCCACTGCTGGTGACGTCGATGAGGAGCCGGCGGACCAGGCTTGGCGGATCAGCCCAGTCAGTCCACCGCGCCACACAAGGCTCCTCTCTCTCTGCACTGTCTGCTCGATCTGCAGTGGTCTCAATGCTGTGTGCCATTGCCAATAACTGCTTCCACTACGTATCTGACTAGACCATGGCCGACTCCGTGAACCCTCCCCTCTCCTACGAGGACTCTGCCACCACCACCCACCAGCATGTCGCAACGACCCTGCCTCCCGAGGTCATTTCATGTCTGAAGAATTCTCGTTTTGTACGTATCTGCTCGAGTCGCATTACAGCCCGATAACTAACACGCTCGCAGCTCCATCTGGCAACATGCGACGCGTTCACCCCTCACATCTCGCTCATGTCCTACACCTACCTCCCCTCGACGCCCTATGACTCGTCCCCGACGATTATCATGACCACGAACCCGTCCTCCCGCAAGACAAACCACCTCCTGACCAACCCGCGAGTCTCTCTCCTGGTTCACGACTGGGTATCGCACCGCCCGCCGACCCGAGCCCCAAGCCATCCCGGTGGTCGCGACGGGTCTCCCCCGCCCGCGGCCACCCGCTCCTCGCTGGCCAGTCTACTGCTCAACCTGAACACGAGCGCGCTGTCCAGCATCTCCACGACCATCACCGGCACCGCCCGGTTCCTGGAGCCCGGCTCGGACGAAGAGTCGTGGTGCAAGGACAGGCATCTGGAGAATAACACGTTTGAGGAGGAAATGGGTGTGATTGATCAGCAGCAGCAGCAGCAGCAGCAGGCCGGGTCAAGACGGCCTAGTCTTTCGATTGAGGATGATGTTCGGGTTGTCACGGTGCGGGTGCGCGAGGGTCGGATTGCCGACTGGAAGGGAGGGGTTCGAGATTGGAGGGTGGTTACCGAGGGGGGGCAGACGACTACGGAGATGGTTAATGGAATCTAACGCTATATTCTGGTTCAATTCTGCATGGCTGGAGTGTGGTATGATTTACGAATGAATATAAATGGCTTAAATCTTTCTGCTCATAGAATGTAGAATCTGCAAAGCCATTGATATCACCTGACCATCAACGGAGCTCTCCGCAACCACTGATCTCATCACTCAGCTCCCCATCTCTACACCAAATACAATACTACAATGCATTGAACAGCGAAACCAGCCTAATCCAATCCAATTCTGTCCTATCCTATCCCGCC
>RAQS01000463.1:0-12827 GCA_003698115.1 Aspergillus sp. HF37 | reverse complement strand
ATAAACCGCGGCCAGTATCATCGGGGCCAGAATAATCCCGATCCTCTGTGGGCTGTGGATCAACAGGATTCGGCCCAGGCCCCGAACCGCGGCCAGTATCAAGCAAATCGAGGGTCTTGGACCCAACACGGACCAGAACAAGCCGCCGGCAACGGCCAGCATCGTCCTGGCCAGTATGAGGCGAACCAGCAGCCTGCCTGGAACCCGCAAGCCCAAGCGCAGGCTGCGAATAACGACCAGTATCCTCCAGGCCAGTATCCTCCGAGCCCCTACGCTGCAGCACAGCAGAACCGGCCGGCTCAGCTGCCAGACAACAACCAGCAGAATCCGAACCAGCTCGGCGAACGACCAGATTGGCCAAACCAGGCGGAGGACAATGCCCCGGAGGAGAACAACCCGTCTCCAATCACGCTCGAAATACCGACGGCCACTCATCAGCCAACAGCGACCCTCGCAACAGGGACAACGGCCGACCAGCAAACAGCGACACCCACGTCGACCTCGACCGCATCCACGGACGCCGACTCAGGCTCGTCGGGCATGAGATCAGGCGAGAAAGCCGGACTCGCAGTAGCCGTGATAGTAGCGGTGGTGGTGTTCGCAGCAATGATCTTTTGCCCAATGCGCAAGCGCCAGAAAAGAGTCCAGGCGGCAATTGGCAAGAACCCGAAATGGAAGGTTCGCAACGAGACGGACTCGGAGAAGGCGGCGGGGGCTGGACTGGTCGACCCCGTGCGCCAGTTTGCGGCGGGCGTGCACGGAAACACGAACAAGACCGTCGCCGCGCTCAAGCCCAAGATCTCGGCGGCGGCGGCGTTGGTCAGGCCGAAGACGGGCGCTGTCTATACGCGGTATCCGCTGGGAACGTCCCGTGCTGCAAGCAGACAATTTGATCTTGCTTCGGATCCGATTAAAGTTCGCGAGATCGAAAGTGCTGCTGGTGTTGGTGGTGGTGATGGTGCTGCTGGCGGCATTGCAGCGCCAAAGGAGTCCTTCGCCCCCAAACTTCCTCTGATATCGGCCAAATCGTCGCTGTCGGAGACGACCACCAAACGAGACGTCTCAGGGGCTCACTCGCGGAGCCCGTCCGGAACAGGACCTGGAGCAGGAGCTGGAGGAACAAGAACGCCGCAAAGCCTCAGCCATCCCAGCCTGAAGAGCAGCGGCACCGACGCCATATCGCCGCTGGAACCGCTGCAGCCGCCGCCGACGGCGCGCTCGCTCTCATCGTCCAGCTCCACGGCGTGGGAGACGCAGCAGGAGGCACCATCGCCGGCACTGTCGCTGGGCAGTCCGCGCAGTCCGCTGGGCTCGTTCGACAACCCGAGCACGGGGAATTTGCTGGCGCTGAACCCGTCGATCAACGAGCGGTATGTTGTCGAGCGGGCGTTCCAGCCGACGAACCCGGGACAGTTGGAGATTAGGGTTGGCGAGGAGGTTGGGATTTCGCAGGTTTTCGAGAACGGATTTGTATGTCGTTCCTCGTCCTACGTGGCAGACAGGCAGGCAGCTAACCATCCACAGGCCCTCTGCATCCGCATCGACTGCTCCGAAGCAGGCCTCGTCCCGCGCTCGCATCTGGCGTCTGCACCGTCAACTCGCACGGTGCGCGTCGAGGATAAGCGCAAGTCTGCGAATCTGCCCAGTGAGAAGAATAGCACGTTGAGTGCGCTGGCGCCGCGGTTTTATACGTTCTTCCGGAACTCGTATATTGGGGGTGAGTCGAAGTAGTTGATAGGTAGTCGCTCTCTGACATGTTTACCTTCTTTCGGTCTTTCATCTCAATTAATGTGGTCATCTCGACCAGTCCGCTCTCTCCTCTTTATTTCGTGTCTGATCTTTATACCAATATTGAATAATAATACCGAATGCGTCTGCGAAAATAGTGATATTGACATAGAATGGATTAATGTCCGCTAGCCTCTAATAGCAGAGACAGCGCAATAACAGACGCGTCCGAATCTATATGCGTAAATGGATATCCCAAGCCAACGCTGAACAAACGAAACTCGTAACCAAAGCCGTTGCACTACTGTCCGGCAGCATGCGGAACAGACTTCGCCTGCGAAACAAAACTCGACTTGCCGGTCCCCTCGTCGAAGACATTATACCCGTAGTCCGCCGCGTTGGGCGGGGTGTACACTAGCAATTCAAGTCAGCGGACATCCAAAAACAGAAGAACATGGAGCGAACTTACAATGCAGGGAAACAGCAAGCTGGTTCCGGCTCGGGTTGTGCACGCGATGCAGCCCGATGTCGTCCGAGATGTAGCTGACGGCGTCGGGCTGATGCGTCGTGGCCGACTTGATCTGCAGCGGGTCTCCGGCGGCGCATTGTGAGCCGCTGGGGGCGTGGTAGACCGTCTCGCGGAGCTCGCCGGCCAGGACCTTCATGATGCAGTGGGCGTTTGCGTGGTCGTGGACGGGCGATCCTTTCTGGGGATTCCAGACGAGGAGGAGCTATAGTCGTTAGTAAAGTACTGTGCCGTTTTACTGCCGGACCTACGATATTGGCCTTGTGGTTGATGTTTTCGATGGCATTGCGCGTGTAGTTCTTGGATGAGTCGTTGTTGAAAAAGCGCAGCCAGTCAGCCGGCTCGGAGATGTACCTCTGCACCAGCGAGATCAGGTAGTCCGGGTCCACGTCGGACGAGTCGAGGCCGCTGGAGGTGCCCAGATAGGCCTTGATGTCGCCAACCAGGTCCTCCAGGCTGTATGTTGCTGGGAGGCGGCATTCGGACGGGCCCCAGTGCAGATCGGGCTTTGGAGAAAGGAGCTGAGACGACATTTTGGTATGGATATTTGGGTGTGAAATGCAGTAGTAGTGTTGTTCAGTTGTGGGAGGCAACGTTCATCCAGACGTTTTATACAAGTTAAAAGGTTCGATCGGCGATTGACTGTGCGGTGGATCGGCGATCGGCATCGGGCGGTGTACCCCATCGCCATCTCGCCCGACAACATCATCTTTCCACGAACCTGTCATGGAGCACTGGACACGGGGAGTCCCATGGGTCGGCGACCGACGTACCCTGGCTATCCGCGGAGTCGCATTGTTTTGATCGGAGTCTCGCTAGCCACCTGTCAAACCGCGATGGATGTGGCGATGCAAACAAACCCCATCGAGAAAGGACCAGATTGCATCTGCATCATTTCGTCAAGCTGTTCGGGCATCGATCTGTTGCAGTGCCAACAGTGCTCAGCGTTCATGTCTTGCGGCCAGGAGTGGAAAACCATCGAGCCCATCTGTGTCTCCCGCGCCACATGCTCGACTTCCTTGCAGCGACCTCGAAGTCGGCGACTGACTGCCACCGCGCGTGCCCTGGCAACGGATGCCGAGTATAGGCGTACAAATCGATGCGGTGAGTATCTAGCAGGTGTCTTGATGTCGATTCGGCGATGTCCAGAGACAGTCGTAGATGCTACTACTCCGAAGTAGTAGTATTATCCGGCGATACCATGGCTGGTCCGGTATATTCCGACGAGTCTGCGGTTTGTTTCGGTCTGATGGAGATGACTTGATGGTGGTGTTTATGCGAGTTTGCAGAAAGCCGTTCCCCGAGACTTTATGTCGCGGCTAATTGATGTGTACTTGTAGCTGGATTATCGAGTCAAGTATCACCAAGTATCGTGGCTATACTACTCTTATATTAGCAACGGTGTTTGCTTCGATACACACCATTTACAGCGCACGTAGACCTGGGAGTTACCACCATTGCTTATCCATCCGGAGATAGTAGGTAGACGCATTTCTGCTGTCGACGAGAACAGCCCGCGCACAACATCGCAGTGCTCTTCAGAAGGACATGGGACAACCTGCGTCTAATGGACATGAAGGTATGCAAGGGGTAGGTAGAGATACAGGTTCGTCGAGGTTGGCTGGTCTGACTTGGAGCTGACTATTCCCCGCACGGCCCGATATCGGGCGGGGAAGTAACTGCAGACAACAGGCTGAATCGGGGGATATCCGAGGCTGGGGTAAATGCGGAGACTCCCTCCCATCTACAGGCACCTCGGCACAATTAGTGCTATATCCTGAAGAGATGCCAAAACGCCACACTCTCTCTACTGAGCTTAGGCCGACTCATAGCAACGAGAAAGTCATCTGGTCGTAGTCATACTTGGGCAACTTGCTACGTATCACTCCAGGTTCCACTGGCTCGCTGTTACTTGTCGAATTGTACGATGGGTCCGATCTATGTGGCACCAGGAGGGGTCGGCAGTACAGTAAGTATATAGCCGAGCTGTGTTCCCTGACCAGCGTGTCGGGTCTTGTTTAAAATGGCCCGCAGGTCCGCAGAATAAGTAGTACTTAGCGACTCACCATCCCTTCTTCGTTTCCCCAAGCATACATCCCCACCAACTGCCAGCCTCACCATGGGATCCGCCGACTACACCAACCTCCCGAAATTCGACGACCTCCCGCCTGTGGAGGGCATGCCGCATGGCTGCGCGTGGGGACTCTTCGACAAAGACGGCCAAAAAGACCACCTGGGCTGTCTTAACCTCCTCACGCCGGGCGTCGTGCAGGCAGCCTTCAAGGAGGCGCGGGAGGGCGAGTCAGTCTCGCTGAACTGGCCGATCAACGCGATCCACACGCCGGGGTTCGGGCGGACGGGGCTGAAGCACAAGGTAATCTCGTTTCAGGAGGATACGGGCCTGAACGTGCACGGGTTTGACGACGAGGTGACGTTCAACACGCAATGTTCGAGCCAGTGGGACAGTCTGGTGCATTTTGCGCACCAGCATTCGGGGCTGAGCTACAACGGGGCGAAGCCGAGTAGGGAAGCCCTGATCCAGGCGGACACGCCATTCGAGACGAACCGGGACGCTCCGACACTCAACCACTGGCATGAGCGCGGTGGGCTTGTCGGACGCGGGGTGCTGGTCGATTACGCGGCGTATGCGGAAGCCACGGGATCAAGTACTCCCCGTTTGAGACGCATCGGATCACCGTCGAGGATATCGAGGCGGTAGCCAAATGGGAGGGGCTTGAGTTCAGACACGGGGATATCCTCATCGTGAGATCTGGGTTCACCCGCGGGCTGGAGGCCGCGCGGACTCCAGAGAAGCAGGCGGAGGCCATGGCGGGCCATCGCACGGTCGGCGTGGATGGCAGCACGAAGACGGCGCGGTGGGTTTGGGACCACCACTTTGCGGCCGTGGCCGGTGATGCCATTGCATTCGAGCAGCTTCCGCCTATGAAGGAAGACGGGACTGAGGCTTCTATAGGCGAGCTAGGTGAGCACTGACGCCAACACGCCCGACTGGCTCTATTTTCCAAATCAGAGTGCTAACAGCCAACAGTACTGCATCAGTACTTTTTGGGCTTCTTTGGCCTTAATATCGGCGAGCTGTGGGATCTTGAAAAGCTGTCAGAGACCTGTGCTCGCCGGAAGAGATACTCGTTTTTGCTCACCAGCTGTCCGTTGAATGTCCCTGGCAGTATTGGAAGCCCTCCGAATGCCCTTGCCATCTTTTAAGGGTTGAACAGTACTGGCCAGGCAGTCATCCTCATGCAGAGTTGGATTAGTGCTGTAAGCATGGATGGGATGTAGCAAGTAATTGAATTGAAGAATGAAGTGACGAAGAGATGCTGCGAGTCAGGCACGTCCTACGGAGTGTGTGTACAGGGTAACGTAATGACGTGCTGTAACAGGCAGTCAGATAAATCAACATATCTTCATTCTAGCAGGGTATGTACAGTGCATAAGCCAGGCAAGTCTATTCCTCAGTCCTGGTCAAATTTACCAACAGGCAGACCCAAACCAGGAAGAGGATGTAACAAAGGACGCCAGACGTTGACTCGATTTCGACGGTTAATCAAATAAGCGAATCACGCATTGGATCATTATCTCTCGTCAGTCATAAAAGACGGCGTCGATGTGGTCTAGGGTGCCTCGAGCTGAAGCCGGAGCGGTCACTGACTCCACGACTGAGGGAAGAAGTTCCCATCCATCGTGGGGCCCGCACCAAATAAATCATTGGACGGCCAAATCGTGTCCGGGGACGCTGTCACCGGGAGGGATGCAGTTGTCGTAGCCTGCTGCCCGTAGTCTTGTTCTGCCGGTGACATCGCATAGTGGTTCTGATCCGGACGTTGCTTTGACTCCATGCCCATGCTGGTCTGTAGCTGGTGCTCCAGTGCCGCGGTCGACTCGTTGGCGGTCTTCAAAAAGTCATCGATGTCGATGGAATCCAGGTTGTCAGATGCCAGAAGCTGCGTCTGCGGCAGGCCAGCGAACGACGAAGCCGAGCTGATTCGGAACTGGTCCATCTCCGGGCCCTCGCTCACACTGTGGAGGTCATGCAGGTCGCTGCTACTGTTCCCCAGACCCGGAAGCGGCCCGAACTCATCCACTTCGGAGAGGTCGCCCGATGACGAAGGGGGTGGCATGCCGGGTTGGACCGAGTTGTAGTCGAAGCTGGCAAAAGACGGAGTCTTGGTGCTAGTTGGTGCGGGAATGTCCGAGGAATGGAGCGGAAAGCTCGACCAATCGACCGGAGGAGCGCTGAAGCCAGCCGATCCCAGATGCAGATCAGTGTCTGGAGATGCGAAATAAGTTTCAGGGTAAGAGTCCTGAAGCGGCATCTGAGCAGCCGGCGAGGTGTTCGTGGTCGAAAAGGAGAACGGCGCATCAACAGGCGGTACACTGGTGACAATCGGATCGAGAGTATTTCCGCCAAACGTGGCCGACATGGTCGCGCCCGTCGAGGGCCCTTCATTGGACTCGTCCACCGCCGAACGGGCTGGAGGCGCACAGGGAAAGAGAGACGAGGGATCGAGCGGGCGGCCCGATGTCATGGCATCCTTCGTAGACGTCACCGGGGCAATCTCGGGGGAATCGTGCTCGGATTTGGAACGTTGCTGTGGTTCGCCGGCCGGCTGTTCTGGAAGGCGCTCGGGGAGATCCTCCCAGGGCATGGGCAGGTGGTCGACCGAGCGGTGGGCATCAGACGTCGAGTGGATGGTGTGGGACCGCGGAATAGTGTAGGGCAGTCCACATTTGTGAGCCATGTCATTGTGCCTGTGCGCAGGCTTGTGATGGCCATCCCGAAAAACGTTGAGAGTACTCTCGGACTTGGTGGATGTGAGCTGTGGTTTCTTGGGCTCGGGAAGGACCGCAGGCTGGGGGAGCGGGAGGCCGGTCTCCGGGACAGGATCCAGAGTGTGGCTCTTCAGCGCGCAGGTGCAGCGCTGGCCATGCATGCAGCCACACCGATGATGAGGATCCTCTGCAATTCAGATCAGAACATAGAACCAGGAGACATCGCCAGCATGCTCACGCTTGGGATCCCCGTTGTCAACGACAAGGGAATCCGAGTCACTCTTATGACTGATCTTCTTCTTGTCACCACACTCACACTTCACGTGGGTTGTTCGTGACTTGCGTAGGCCGCGACAGTGAGGGCATTGGGAGACTGGACGGCCTTTCTTATTGATGTGGGTCAAGGGGCGGTCTGCTGGAGAGATTAGCACTGCGGTGCGCACATATCTCGAGACACGACTCGACGCGATTGATCGACGTACCACTGTGGTGACAGCTGCTGACGCGGTGACCCCTGACGCAAGCTTCACAAGCCCACTTCTCGCCGTCAATCAGCATCGCCGCAATTGCTATAATGAACACATGCGGCGGTTGGCGCCGGATAGATTACAACAAGAGTCTGGGTATAAATATAGATACGAGCGGCTGTTGGTATAGACCAAGCAGCCGAGGATGATTCGCAGGAACGCGGGGGGCCGTATTTCCGATTGACAGGTCAGACACGAGAGGCTGGAACAAAACAAGGGTATCTCAGAAGGATTTCGCGAAGAGCCGAATGAAGTCAGAGAACGCCGTTCCGCTTGGTGGTGGTGGTGGTGGTGGTGGTGGTTTGAGGCAGGTATGCGCAAGGGGCGCGAACGGGGAGAGA
This sequence comes from Aspergillus sp. HF37, assembly GCA_003698115.1. Lineage (NCBI taxonomy): Eukaryota > Fungi > Ascomycota > Eurotiomycetes > Eurotiales > Aspergillaceae > Aspergillus > Aspergillus sp. HF37. The sequence goes on along the minus strand of RAQS01000463.1, from coordinate 4,914 downwards.
GACCGTAGAACGAGATTCAGGAACGAGGTCGCAGGGAGAGGGGAGAGGGGGCCAAAGCCTACGCACCGTCTGGCGCCGGCCGAAAGACAGGACACCAAAGACCGGTAGTGGCGGCCAGGGAAGAGAGAAAAGAGAATATGGGGGAGGGCAGAGTCGAGGCAGAACCCTGTGAGGAAGAAGAGAAGAAAAGAAAACGGGGGGGGGGGGAGAAGAGAGCAGGCGGCAAGAAGTACGGTCGGGGTTGTCGCCTGAGGCAGCAGCTAAGGCGGCACGGCACGTGCTGGTGGAAAATTCAGTGCAGGCTGTAGCCCAAAGCCCACCGTTCATTCCTCTCCCGCATTTACCCTGCCTGACCTACAGTGTACACTTCTCTCTCTCTCGATGCAGGCTCTGTGTATCCATCCCGTACGTAGCCGAACCTTCTCGAAGCCCTCATGCATGCGCCAGAGCAGTCCCTGGCCTGTTATGGGTGAATACCAGCGTTATACTCTGCCGCTAGAAATGGGGAACCAACTGGCCACTGCGTCATATACTGATTTGGGTTCTTTGCAGCTGCCAGACCGGGGTTGATCTACTCCAGCCTGCCCCCAATCACCGTCGCTCGCTAGGGCAAAGCCGGGTGGATCGGGATCCTCGATTGGCTCTAGGTCTAGGAGTCTCCTTATTCAGCATCGCTAGTTAAGTTAGTTAGTTGTAGACTGCTGTACTTACTGCTAGGAGTAACTATTGAAAAGCGATATGCTGATCCCTCTGAGATTATTTGTTTTATACTCTGTAGGTACCTCCAGTCCTTTTACTTGCAATTTGACTTGCTAGTCCCGTATCCCGGTGGACAGGCATGTCTGGTTACATAATATCACGCTTTGTCCGGCATGAATGCAGGCAGGGCGGCAGTCCTGTACCTGTCAACTGTTGCCTATGTAGTAATAAAATTGCCTGGATATCCATCTCGTGCAGAGGTACCTTGTACTACTTGCTACATAGGAGGCGGCCTGGCGAATCCGTCGAGCGTCTCAATCGTCATCGCTGCACAGGAGACATCACGGGTTCCTCAAGTAGCCAGCAAGCCAGTCGCACTATCTTGACGATGTGCTATTCGAACCAGGATGAGACTCTGCATCCAGAAAACGCAGTAATAGTACTAAGTAGCGGTAGTAGCGGTAGTAGCGGTAGCAGCTCGCCTGGGAATAGTTTAATCCGTAGCAGACGCAGAAACAAAACGCCGGTCCGCGTCGCCGCTCTATCAAAGAGCCTGTCGAGTCCCCGATATAACTAGAACGAAGTCCTGCTGTTCGGCCGTCTCCTCCTGCTGCGCAACGATGTTGTTGATTCCTGCTCGCTGCCCCGGCCGCCCCTTGGCACTGGCCCCTACAAATCTCGCTCCCGCCTAGCAAAATTTAGCCGGCGAAAATCCGTCGCCATCTCTCCTCCAACTCCCCTCCCTCGTCCACGGGGCCCCTTCTACTCCACCACTCCTTCGGCATCTCGTTTCATTTCTCCCTGCTCTGCCATCACGATGGATTCTCGCGACAACACCGACATGCCGCCCGCGCCCTCCTACCCCTCGCCCAACGCCGCCCAGATGGGCCAGGGCACCATGCAGTACTACAGCAACCGCCAGCTGACCGAAGACGAACTCCTGTCCGCCGAGCTGTCCCGTGACGCTTCTGCCCATGGCTTGCCGGACGGCCCCAGTAATGGCGTTCATCACGGCCAGCCGATGGTCCTGGGGTCCAGCGGCCCCGAGCTGGGTCGTCCGTCTTCCCCAGACCAGCACCACCAGGAGCACATGCTGCAGTTCACCCCGAGCCAGCAGGTCGGCGTCGATCCCAACCATGATCTGAGCTACGGTGACCAAAGTGCGCGGAGGAAGCGCTCCAAGATCTCTCGGGCTTGCGATGAATGCAGACGCAAAAAGGTACGCGTCTCCTGTCAACAAGACGCGACATGGGCCCAGTCTCTAACTTTCCCGTCTTCCAGGTCCGCTGCGATGCGAGCTCTGAATCCGGTGTCGAAGCCTGCTCCAACTGTCGTCGTCTGGGCGTCACCTGCCAATTCAGTCGCGTCCCGATGAAGCGTGGCCCAAGCAAAGGGTAAGACTCGGCGGGCCAGGAGGTCGATATATCTTTTCGCTGACGGGTTGATGATAGTTATATCAAAGAGCTTGCGGAACGCCTTCACACACTGGAAAATCAAATGCAGCCCGGAATGGTCAACTCGGACATGCCATACCAGTCCATGGGGGAGGCGTCGCCGCCGCGCAACTACCAGGACTTTCCCTCCCCGGTAGAAGGAGGCTCGCTTAGTCGCAAGAGAACGTATTCTGTTTTCGAAGGGCTCCCGAGCGCTTCGTTTACACAGCCCCCCTTCAGTTCTCGTGGCCCTCAGAATGCATTTGGTTTGTTTCCCACATTTCTCTGTGTACTTCTGAGCTAACCGGTATTAGACACCCAAGGAATATCTACTGATCATGCTATGCATACTAATGCTCCTGTCACTGGAAACCCATTCTGGCAGGCTGCTAATGAGCATAGTCTGTCCAGTGGTATGGAGATGGAGGAGGAGTTCAAATCGACTACTGATGAGAATATGATTCCCTTGGATGTGGACGACGCGGCTTTTAATGCGTATGTGGATGGTCCCTCTTATTTAGGTGACACCTAACGCCATCTAGGTACTGTGCCAAAATCCATCCCTTTGTCCCTGTCCTACCCCAGTCAAAGGAGCGGCTTTTGGAGCTTATGCATCAATGCTCTCGTGAAGTGCAGGAAGCGTTTCTCTATGCCCTCTACGCAGTGACTCATACCCGTATGGACCGAGTCGCCGGCGCCTTCCAGAAGGTCGAATCGTTCGATAATGCCCAGGACCTCCTCGTATTTCATGCTCGCAACCCGCCGGTGGCCCCCGTAACTGCTCTCAACATTGTCTGGTTCCAGGCCATGCTGTTGATGATACTCGACGCCGACACGCGTGGACCGGACAACCTGACACTGAAGAGCGGCATCCCCAAACACACCCTTCTTCTCAACGCCGGGAAGCTTGGCCATGACTTGGCGAAAGGCTGCGGCCAGCTGCATAGTCAGCGGGCATCTGTTCCTGATGCCGATGCCGATGCCAATCTTGTTCGCCGCAGCTGGGTGTCTTTCGTTATCCTGTCTCGCTGGTACGCCATCAGCATGTCCGATGCGAATCTCATGAGATCCGAGGAGCTCCTTGGCCGGGAGGATGCAAAGATCCTTGATCGCGGTGTGACGGCTATAGCATGTACGTGGGATCCCTGTGGCTGTTATACGTATGCTGACCTGAACTTCCAGCTTATTCTACCTTTCTTAATGACTTGGTCGCATTGGTCATCGATAACCCCAACGCCTGCCAGAGCATGACCGGCTTGGGTCGTGTGGTTGGGAATAACATGGTGTCGGCCATCGAGCGTCTGAACCGCGAAGATTCCGAGCTCATGTCGCTCATGTCGCAGGAAGATACTGCATCTTACCCCTTCCTTGAGAGTCTGAATAGCCAACTTTTCTGGACTGTTCGACTCCTCATGAAGCGTCATGTATTCGTCTACTCTCCGTACGAAATCATTTACTGCGCGGGGTCTCTCATGGATGAAATTCACAAGGCTACCATGCAGAACCGCCTTGCTACACCGTTTGACCTGCACAGCTTGGCTCTGGCCACGATGACCCTACTGGAAGCAACCGTCCTGCCGGAATTTGCCGGCGAATGCTGGGATGGTCTGAGAAAGCTCGACGACATCCTCGGCCACCGCGCTGAACGCGACAACACGCCCTCCGAGTTCGAAGGCATCTTCGGCACTCCCGGTTGGGATGCCAAGTTCCGCCTGTTTACGGAGTGGAGACGCACCAAGGTGCAGGAAAGCCAGATCCAGGACGCGAACCTCCACCGCCGCAACTCCAGCGCCGCGCCGCCAATGGGTCCCAACGAGCAGCGCTCCCTGCAGCACCTCGCTGACCTTGCCGTGGGTGCTGAGGGCTCCGTCGCCGCGAATGCTTCGCCGCCGCCTGAGGCCGCCAACGCGACTTCGCCGCGACTCGCTCCTTTGCAGCCTTCCGGCCGTGCCGTGGTTGATTTCACCATGCTGACCCAAAAGGGCTATCTCAATGTTTTTGCGGGGTTGATTTACTCCCGCCGTTCTCGCTAGTTGTCCTAGTACCGTGCTGCGGATCAGAATGGCGGTGGGCAGCTGGGCTTTACTTTATCCATTATTCTCTTTACATCTCCTTGAGTCCGAACTCCGCTTATCTTACAATGGAAAATATAATACACCATCTCCTGACTACTTTGCTGCGCCTTGTTTTCTGGACCTCGATTCGAATCTGTGTGGCAGGATAGTTAACGCAATGGACTCGAGATTCTCCTGCTGCATGCAGTCCATGGATCTAGCCCATGCTCCATATAATTAGATGCTATATAAGTATATCTTAAGCACGCCCCATCCACCTACCTCAACTTAATCCCGAAATCGAACACCGGTAAAAACCCAGAACAGATCAAACAACATCCCACCCACTAGACAGGTTAATACAGCTAGCCAGCCAGCCAGGAACTTGTACCTCCAAGCTACCGCCCAAATGCAACCCGCCTCCAATACCCCTCGGCATCCCAACAGAGCCGCATAAACGTGTCGTTTTCGATCGCGCGGGCCACCCAGTCCTCCAGGTCGGAGGTGGTCTCGAGCGTTGGGGCGGAGAGGTATTTGATGAGGGCTGCTGGGATTGGGTCCGGGGCATGCTGGGCCTGGGCGTGAGCCTCCGGTTGCGGTTGGGAGTGCTTGGTCAGGCTGACGGGCTGGCTTTGGTTTTGCCCCGGGGTCGGGTTCGAGGATGGGGTGGACGTGGACGGATTCGGTGGGTGGCGGAGGACGCATGTTCTTTTGTTTGGATCGGGGTG
>RAQS01000462.1:0-12833 GCA_003698115.1 Aspergillus sp. HF37 | reverse complement strand
GCCCCTCGCTCTGGTCGACCATCGAAGCAGATAACCGAGATACAAGCTAAAATCCTTACTAATGTACGCCTTGATCGATATGGCCGGGAAAAGACATGTGCTGATATTGCTGGCGAGCTTAGCTCAAAGGGCAACGATATTTCAGCTTGGATTGACACAAAGGATGAAGAATGAGCGGTTACAACGAACAATACCGTGTGGGACAAGATTCTCCTTGAACGCGAAACCGCCGCTGCCGAGGAGGCTAGGAGACGCGCCTAGACGTTTGGCCGTGGTAAGCGCAAGCGGAATGCTGTCGACTACGCAAGCCACACTGCCGATGTCTCGCCTGAGAAAGCGCAGAAGACTCGTGATGCTGATACCGATAGAGAGTTTCGGGGCGATGATGGGCCTGCGGACGAGTCGTCACCTTCTGATGCCGAGAGCCTGGCTGCGGAGGAGGTGGAGGAGCTTCCGTCGCAGAAGAGTAAGAACCTTTCTCATCCATATCACTGCATACTAATCAAACAGTCCTTTTTTTTTTTGAACGCGCCAATCCCGAGAGTCCACCTCAGCCCGCTCGTCCCAATGGAACCGGCATGGATGGTGTCAGCGAGCGCATCGTACAATGCCACGTTTGCACCAAAGAACATCCCCTCGGCCGATGCCCGCTCAAGCTCGGCGGAGCCGACCATCGCAACCTCTGCGGCATCGCCCATTACGGCTCTGTGCGTACCTGTCCGCATCTGACATCGGAACTCCAATTATCAAGGATGCTCGACACCCTCAAGCACAGCGACGAGCCACGCGAGATTGTCGAAGCGGCAAAGAAATACGCCTCTGGTGTCAAGGGCTCCCTCGCTCAGCAGGCCAGGCGCAAAGAGGCGAGCAAGGCTGCTACTCACGCTAGTAGCGCTCTAGCTATCCCCTCGCGTTCGTCCTCGACTCCGAATCAGCACCACTCGCCTTCCGGCCCTGTTCCTCAATCTGCGTCAGTCGTCGATTTGACCGGCTCCGAGCCTTCGAAGTATAAGCGTTCTAAGCGCGCCGACCGGGCAAGTCGGTATCAACTAGAGTTGCAGCCGGTTGAGCCGGTTCATAACCCGTGGGCAAATTCACTGAGTGATTTTGAGGAAGAAGATTAGTAAATAGCCCTCAAATATATTCCTGGTTATGGTATGATACTCTTTACTGTAGTAACTTAACTTCGTTATACTCGACTTACTGCGTTCTGCGTATGAAGAGCCTGTAGATGTCTATACTTTGGTCCGGGCGTGCGCTACGGCCATTGCATCCGATCGACTTGCCATTGCGGAAATGCAATTGGCACTTTGATCTCAAGGGAAGATTTCGGAATCGCCTGCCTGTCTGGGTTGTTTGTCAAATACCGTATTATGTGGAACCCCGAAATCGCGGGGAAAGCAAGTAGCCCGGGTGCATCATGCTCCATACCTCGTCAGCTCCGACTATCTGCCCTATCTCGAACCTCGTGGCTACGGCAGTATACTAGTGCCAAACTCGCGGCCTCCCGTTGTGCAAAGCGACATGCCGCCTCCCGACGCCTCAGAGAGACGCTCGCGGAGAGCCAGCCAGCGGGTGACAAAAGCGTGTGTTCCTCTTCGCCTTAGGAAGTCCTCTGATCATAGGTAACACCAGACAGATGCAGAAGATGCCGCGAGCAGAAGATCCGATGTACCGGTTCTCATCCGTGCGACCAGTGCAGCAAGCGGAGTTCGACGTGCCATTTTGACCGCTCGTCATCGACGGTTCTGGTCACGCGAAGGCAGGTATAGATGTCCATGGTCATGGGCTTGCATTCTAATCATTTCTTGGGTCTATTCCAGATACATTGATGACCTCCACAACCGATTAGCTACCTTACAACGTCGATCAGGCCAGTCTAGGCCGTCCCCTTCGGCATCAGAGTCCCTTGTCAATCCGGCCGGTGAGCATCAGTCCGGGGTGACGATGGTAGATGCCGCTTACGATCTCTACAGATGAAAATGCGCCATTGCCCGCGCCAGCGGCCGGTCGTCAACACCAAGTTCGGCCGGCTGCGCATCGAGAGAAAAGGCCCAGACCACAAGATGGACGCGAGAAAGCGCCTCTCACAAATCCACTAGCATTTCATATTCAGGACTGGGTTCCTGGCCCAGCGGGAAAATCAGGTGCGGTTTCTTCCACCAGATACTAGTATCCCGGACTTTTCTCATTCTTGTACCAGTGTTCATGGGCACATCGTCCACCTGGGCTTTCGGGAGGCGAGTGTTGGAAATGGTCCATCTGAGATTGACGAACGCACCGCTGGCTCCAGACCCTGACAACCTGCTTTTTGATAACCACGTCTACGATCTTAAGTGGGACGGGAATAAGGCAAACGCTCCCGGGGGCGTATTCAACGTCTCCAAACTTCCAACCCCGGATTTTGCTCGACATCTGATCAATTCCGTCCAGTTTCACTGCGGCCAACTTTTCTATTTATTTGAAGAAGGGAGGTTTATGGAGCAGTTTGCAGCTTTCCAACGGAATCCTGCGGAGGAGGCTCGCTCTTCACCTTTATGGTTCTGCCATTATCTTCTGATTCTTGCATTTGGAAAGAGCTTCGAGGTTCAAGCAACCCGATCACAGAGCCCTCCCGGCGCCGACCATTTCGTCCAGGCCATGCAATGCATGCCAGATTTGACCTTCTTCGAGGGCGATCCTATTGCGAAGATCCAGGTGCTATGTTGTGCCGCCCTCTATTTGCAGTGTCTCCATCGTCGTGGGCCGGCCTATCGCATGGTAAAGAGGATTCTCCCTTATCGCCGAAAATCTCAGTACTGACGACCCCAGATCGGCACTGCTCTCCGGTTGACCCTGGAGCACGGGATGTATACTGAGATGCATGGGCTTTGTCTGGACGAAGCCTACGTCCAGCGATGCAGTCTCGCGTGGTGGTCGGTCTACGTAATTGAGCGTCGGATGTCATCTCTCCTCGGCGTGCCAATGGGGATCTCAGAAGACAGCATCAGTGCCACATTTCCCTCTATTTCCTCGCGCACCCACGGCCCTCATGTCTTGGAGATGCACGTGTCGCTGTGTCAAATCCTGGCAAAAGTGGATCTTAGTGAGTTTGCCGGTTGTCGACGCTTTCCTTTACTAAGAAAATAGCTGTGTACGGCCGTGAGGGCAAACTGGACAGCCGATATCTGAGCGCCACCCAGTCCGTCTTACGAGACATTGCTAGGGTCACCGAACGATTAAATAGGTCGTTCGAGTTGAACGCGAACGATACTATGACTAGCACGTCGCGAATATCGGCGTATCTACATATCCTTGAGCATCAGGTACGACCCTTCTCCCGGTTGTGGATGTAACAACACTCAAAGTTTATCTAGTGCGTCATCTTAACGACTAGACCGCTTTTGTATATCTTTCTTCAAGCCAAACTAGGCCATTCTGACCCTGCCCTATTGGATTGGCTTCAATCTGAAACTGTGCACGCCCTGCTTCGCATATGCGTCGAGTCGGCTCAACAGATTCTCAGAATCTTATCGAACATACTAGACCAAGGACTCTTGGGTCAGTAATCTGTTTATTTTAAGCGTGGCGGTTGCGCTGACTGCGCGTTATCTCAGAAACGTTTCTGCCGTTCGACATGGACGCGACAATGACATCAACCATGCCACTCCTGATGGCGGCCGCAATTGATCCGTCGCTATTACGAGACCACTCGCCCTGGTCCCAACGGGCGTACGCCATCCTAGACGACATGACCGCGCGCGGCAATCTTTCTGCCCGACTGATTCGGTCGGAACTCGCGCAGTTAGATGAGGAGCTCGCCCAATTGTTGGTGGAAGACAATAATAATAATATGGCAATGGGCTTGTCGTCGAGCAACCTCGCGGGGCCGGGACAGGACGCTGTTGACCTCTTCCCGCCGATCGCATCGGGCGACTCGCTCGCGCCCGAACTGGCAGAAAGCTGTGGACAACATTATGAGTTGAGTCCTGAGCAGTTGATGGAGCTGGCGAATTCTTTGGATTTGAATAGTCTCACTTGGCCTCTACCTTCGATGGATGATCTCCCTGAGGCATGATATGCTGTCGTCTCTCGGTAACAACGGTGATGATGGTAGCTTAACTGTTGGTTTCAAGCAATTCAACGTCTCCTGCACTGGTCCGGTTGTTGTATCCCTAAGCGTCCGCCTACTAGTCCAACTCGCCTCTTTTGTCAGTCTACTGCAATACCAAAACTCTTCCAAATCGGATGAGAAATCTGTCTTCGGCATCCAATTCCAATGACCAGGGAGTTACTCGGTCCCCGTTTACTTTGAGAATCAGGGAAACTCAGGATATAGGCGTTTGATTATCTGCCTAGCTATCAAGACCAGCGGACTACCCAGAGGATTGCTCCCTGACCTATCACTTTCCGCTCAGCATTTCTGAACCATACACCACCACTCTGCTATAGCTTGCTCGGTCCGGTCGAATTCTGGACGGGAAATTTGGAGATATCGTCACTCGTCTGCCCATCAACTGCGAGTTCCGCGAGCACTCGACCAATAGCGGGTGCGAACTTGAACGCATGGCCATTGCCCAGCGCTATCAGAATATCCGGGTGCTTTTGCACTGGACCGATGATGAACTGTCGGTCCGGGGTGATCGCATACTGACAGGTTACGGTGCGCAGATCCTGACCGTGGTCGGGTATGATGGTATCCATGAACCCGGTCAGCGTCTTGAGCAGCTCCGGCGAGTGAACAAAGGTACGAGCGTTAGGCGACATGAGGTTCTGTTGGGCATCCTGGCCTGCCTTGATGGTTGGCTCTCCATAAGTCGGGAATCCATAGAACCACTTCTCGCCGCCCCAAATCCACACGGGGAATCGGCGTTGGTCGAAACGTGCCGGATCGGTCGGTTTAAAGTAGGTGATCTGCTCCTGCATCACCGACAGCGGGATCTCGACACCAAGTGGTTTGAGGAGCTTGTTTATCCAGGCGTCCGCCGCAAGGATGACTTTGCCAGCTCGTACGCGCCCGTTGGACGTGTTAATAACCACGCCGTCTCCGTCTGGCACTACTCGGTCCACGCGAGTCCTCTCTCTCAAGACAGCCCCCTTAGCCCGAGCTTGGTACTGCATCGTGGTAACCGACTTGGCCGCATGAACGATCCCCGAATCCGCCGTGTAGACAGCATCAACCCCATCGGGGATCTTGAACCCGGGCCAGCGTCGATTGACCTGGGCTGGATCAAGCAGCTCGTAAGGGACGCCATTGGCATCTAGACTCTTTGTAAAGTCGGTCGAGGGAGTCGGGCCGTTCCTAGGAAGGAATACGACGCCGCCGGTTATGTCCACCAACTGTAACCCCGATCGCTTTTCCAAGTCCGCCCAGTCTCTGTATGCTGACCGTGCGAGTGAAACGAACTCCGGAGAGCCGTATGAGGTCCGGATAATGCGGGATGTATCATGGGAGGCTCCGCGTACGTGGCCTAGCTCGAACTGCTCGAAGCCGATGACTTTGGCTCCTTTAATGGCGGCTTGGTATGCCGCTGCGCTTCCGAGGGCTCCAAGGCCAACAACTGCAATGTCGTATCGTTCCATAGCTGTGTCGTCGGCTAATGGACAGGGGAAATTAAAGGAAGAGTTTGAGACTGGGAGTTAAGTAGCAGGCATTCGAAGGCCGGCTGCGGGTATATATACTTCTCTACGGTATCAGGCATTTTGGAGATGATGAGCCTACTCTCTTACAGCAGCATCCAATCGAGATAGTAGCTTTCTCCTCCGGCCTTCAGATCCGATGAATTATCCCCGCATGGTCGGTCGTAGGTGCCGGTTGCCGGTCCGGTCATGAACCATTCCGTGCCCTAATTCTCGGACGCAACGGCCGTAGCGTATTTTTATTGTTTGGATACAGCCCCGAACCACGACACACCAAATACTTGCCACAAGAACCCCAGATATTCCCCGCATGCGTTTGCGGACCCACTGAATTGTCGCTCGTATTTTACACTCGGTGCTGAGTTAGTAGGCCAATGTAATGATATGCTTTGAGGTAACATGTCCCGGCTCCATATAGCTGTCCCTTCCCAGTAAAATACCCGGAGGTTCTTGAGCTTGATCACTTAGACCAGCGACTCGACGGTATATAAAGTCGGCAAGCGACGCCATTTGTTCAGCCCACTTTTCGTTTAATATCTACAACTATTCTGTTTCCTCTTCGCTCGACTCATGTTTGTACCAAGCACACCACACCATGTCAGACATCAATATCCAAAAAGGAACGACTGAAGAGTTGCCGCCCAAGCCCTTAGGGCTGGACCATCACACGATAACGCAAGATGCCGTGTTTGGCGAGATCACCGAAGAGGGGCCTAATTATCGAGACGTGAGGACGCGTCCACTTTAATACAGACTCAGAAGACTGATAACACCCAGGTCGGATGGATAGGCACGGTGGCTCTGATGATGAAGACCCAGTTCGGCCTTGGTGTCCTCGCCATCCCCGGAGTGCTCGACACGTTGGGCATGATCCCCGGTATCATCGTCGTGTGTGCGATTGCGTCAATAATTACTTGGTCCAACTATATTATCGGTACTTTCAAGCTGCGACATCCCGAGGTCTATGGTATCGACGATGCCGGCGGATTGATGTTTGGTCGCGTAGGTCGCGAGATCTTCGGTGTTGGGGTTTGTATCTGTGAGTCCGGAAAGCATGATTTCAAGCTCTGGTTCTAAACGATTGATGATAGACTGGACGTTCTGTTCGGGTTCCGGAATGCTCAGCACATCGATTGGGCTGAACGCCGTCTCCGCCCATGGTGCTTGTACTGCTGTCTTTGTGGTAGTTGCTGCTATCGCTTCTTTCGGCTTGGCGAGTATCCGCACGCTGGGGAAAATCAAGTGGGTTGCCTGGGTCGGGCTGGTGTGTATCTTTATTGCGGGTTCGTGGTCGTTTACACTGCCTGGTTGTTCCAAGTGCTAACTTGATCAGTTATTATGGTTACGATCGCAGTCGGCGTTCAAGAACGGCCATCAACAGCACCCAAAACCGGCCCCTGGGCCTCGGACTACAAGCTCTTTACCAGCCCGTCGTTCATCGAAGCTATTTCCGCTGTCTCGGCCGTTGTCTTCTCCTACTCCGGCACTCCAGGCTTCTTTCCTATTGCGGCGGAGATGCGCAACCCTTCGTTTTATACAAGGTCATTACTGATCTGCCAGGGCGCCGTGACTGCAACCTATGTTACCATTGGAATCGTCATATATTATTACTGTGGTTCCTATGTTGCGTCGCCTGCTCTCGGCTCTGCCACAGTATTGATCAAGAAAGTCTCCTACGGAATTTCGCTCCCTGGCCTGCTGGTCAGCACTATCATCGTGCTTCATGTAAGTCGGAGGAATAATGCACTGATTTCATATACTGATCGATCTAGTTCGCGAGCAAGTACATCTTTGTCCGCATCCTCCGGGGATCGAGGCATCTAACTGCCAATTCTGTTATTCATTGGGCAACATGGCTCGGCTCTACATTTAGCATCACCTTAGCCGCCTACATCATCTCCAGCGGGATCCCCATATTCGGTAATTTGGTTTCACTCATTGGTGCTCTTCTCGGAACGCTCATGTCAATGCAACCGATGGGTTGCATGTGGCTGTACGACAATTGGAAGGATGGCAGAGCAAAGCCAACGCTTAGATGGGCGCTCCTAGCGGCGTGGAGCGTCCTGATAATCATTCTTGGATCATTTCTTATGGTCGCTGGGACTTATGGATCGGTTGTTGGCATTGTCGAAGCGAGCAAGTCGGCATCGGGCGCGTCCGCATGGTCGTGTGCGGACAACTCGAATACGACATAATCTGGAAACCCATGTATAAGTTCGCATTGTTTAACATGGCAAAAATTATAAAGCCTCTTTTCCTCCTTATGTACGTGCTGTCCAGGGCAGAGCCCTAAACCCGTGTCCACAAATTGGACTGCTACGCGTTGTAGGAAATTGTTTGTCTGTATGTCTCGGAGAGCTTGATATTTGAAGAATATGACATGTTTTCTTTCTGCCGAAGAGAGATTTACGAGACTCGGTCGTCTGGCCTTCCTCGTAGGTGAGCACCTTGGGGTAATGAATGGAGGCAGATGGATCCCTGATGCACCTGATAAATCACCGAGCGGAAAGACTAGCCTGATTAGCTCTTATAATTCCTCTGGGTCTCCCCTCCGCAAGGAAACTCGCGAATCGACAGTCGAGCCGAAAAGCATTTTCCCTTAGCATCCTAATTATACGCACTGTCAAATGCCACTATTAAATCACATGTTATCTAAACGTCTGAAGTGTAGTAGCCTATCTCCTTCTTTCCCTAATGAAATCTCTTTGTATCTAAACCGAACAACTCGCAGAATCGAATCGTCATTTCCTCATGTTCGGCAGAATCCCAACTCCAGAAGGGGCTAAAAGCTGCGGGTTTACTGTTTCGACAGACTCTCCGATCATTGACTGTGCAGGCGACTGGGAGCTTGTAGCTAGTTGACTAGAGTAGTAGGTAGTTGTTTAGGGAAATCTGTTGCGGCTAGCAAGGGTATAACGAAATCTAGTAAAGCACTTTTCCGTTCGCCGCCGAACCGGCTCCATACCTGCCTGCCTGTTGGTGAAGTTAAGCAAAACCGCCTCTTTTCCGCTCTCTGTTTATTCGGACTAGGCTCATAAGCTGCCAGTGAAACATTTAGTGCTTAAATGATGCGACCAGAAACAGAGCAGTTATATCTGACGTGGTTGGAGGCCGCAGGAACAACAGTACGGAGAGGGGCTAGAGGGTTGGAAGATCGTAGCTGAGGCTAGACCGTTTGATGGGATGTAGACCGGCCTGAGCGTAAATAGGGAATTCATTGCGTGGCTGCAAGTGTGCGATTCTGAAATTAGCAGAATATGCAACCTGCTTATAGCGCTAGCAAAGAGCGTTCGTAGAGTCTATAGGATTCCATCCTAAGGAGGGTATGAGTTGTGACGGTTAGCGAGGCGCTGGACACGGCTCCACTAGCTAGTAGCGACGCAATGAGACCCCATTGCCCACCACAGAAAGAACGACTGCGGGTGTCACCTAGCTTACCTCGGCCGGCTAGCAAACACCACACTTCCACAACGCCATTGAGGATTGGTTCCGCTATAATAGCCGTACTTTCGACGTGAAAATATACGATCGTTTCAAAAGAAAATATGCCAAGTGGGACCGAAAATCTAGCACGGCGGCGATTGGCCATCAACTCTAGGATCAGGGGGGTAGCTCTCAGAACCCTAAAACCCTGGAGGAATACCGGATGAACCGCTAAGAAAGGACTATCTTCCCGAAGATTCCCGAAGAGCCTCGCAATTATTGATTTTGACTTATGCGCTTAGAAGGTTACGTGCTAGGGCTTGAGGTCTAAGGCAGCCCCTAGGGACGAAGTGGTCGTCCATACTTGGCATGGGGCAGCTACCTGAGTGAAGGGTAATGGCAAAGCGAAGGCGGTAGCCTAAGTAAAGGGAAAGAAGGGGTCCATCCCATCACAAACTGCGAGGTAAGCTGCTTCGTGCTTTAGTCTAATAAAGCTGGTGTTGGCATCCTTTGTCCACGGTCAATGCTCTCTCTTGAAGTGACCATGTGATTTTTTCTGCTAGGCTGACTCGTATTCTATGAGACTGTGGCGCGGGCAGATGTGTAGCAAATATTTGATTAGTCTGCTGTCTTTCACAAGACAATGCGCTCAGCCTTTCGCGCTCTCGTATTCTGCGGGCATCCCGCGTCTCTGCTTGGCATCTCGTATTCTGGAGCCGCAAGGAAGCTGCCCTGAGAAAATAAAAAGAAAATAAAAGCAGCCTTGCCCGCTCCTGGGAGATCTGGTGTCATGTTCATTCCTTGACTATCCTTGATCCCTTTTATTCCTACCAACTTCCTGTCCGTCAGAAAATTCTCGCACAGCCGGCAAGAAGAATCATCAAAACAGAGATGGCTCCTAGACGCGGCGGCTTCGGCGGCTTTGATTCCTTCGGCGGAGGCGGTACCAGCGTATCCGCTTGTCCTAGATTGCACGAGGGGCCCCTCATTGTGAATGTGATATTCTTCGTCGTCTATGCGATCCTTATCGGCGTTGCGGCGCGCAAATACCTTCGGTGCAAAAGCAGGAGCGCGACCCTGCTACGGTGGTGGGCCCTTGCGACGTCGATACTTTTCGGTCTTGTGTAAGTTCTCGTATAGGGAGGATAATGGAATATCTATCTAACGTGTCTTAATGTAGACAGACAATGCTAGGCACTATATTCGAAGCCCTTCATGGTTGTGGGGTTTTGATGTACTCTCCTTTCCAGCGTGGTCTTCTAGCCGCTGGGTGGCTCGGTTCCCTGTCCGAATACCTTATGGTCGCCGTTATTATGGTCCCGATTGTCAAACACCTCCACGAGAGTGCTGGCTGTACTGCAAGGCTTGTTACTGTGGCTCATGCCGCTTATCTTGGACTACTTGCCGTTCTCCTTGTTTGCTCGTTGGGTATCTCCACCTTTCTTACCCACAAGCGATATATTGCAAAATCCTACAGTCCGAACTTTGACGTCTTGGGTATCCATAATACGCGGTTAAGCATAACCATTGATGCTCTGAAGGTATTGGGGATTCTAATTGCCGTCGCAAATACTGCACTACGGCTTCGAAAGTCACCTTATTGGCGAGGGGTAGGTCGTCAACAAAGACTGGTCAATTAGCATCTCACTAACTCTTAAACCTGCGTCTAGACTTCAAAGGTTCGGATTATAAGTCTGACTGTGGCTGCCCTCGGCATGACCCTGGTCACGATGGCTATCAATATCGACATCTATTACGGACCTATCAAACGCTATATATACAGTTTGCAGTTTGCCAGATTGGTGCTTGAGCACTTCTTTTATTCCTGGACTTTTGTTGCCGTACTTATGGTTGCCGGATCCCGTCAGCTTTCGGACAAAGCTGGCCCTGCTGTCCCTGTTACTGCCGCAAACCCCCCTATGGGACCCGGGATGCAACAGCCAATATACAGCGGCTCGGTACCGCAGACTTCTCAAACGCAACCGCAATACCAGTGGAATCAACAACAGTGGTTTCCGCAGAGCCGGAACGTCTAGGGGCCAGATGCACTAGGTGATGAGGTCAAGTTGGCAAGGACTGGTGTTAAACAGGTCAGTGTTTAAGGTGCCAGCGTTCAGTTCTATCATTGGTAGCTCATTACCAGAGTTCCTCCATAGTAATTTAATCGATTTCCTCCTCCCAAATTAGGAGAAGAGTCCTCATCAGACCTTAGGGATGTGCACAATAGCTTCATAACCCTGACAGGCCATTCACTTTTGCCATTTCAGACCTTCTCAGCCTGATGGATGTAGGATACTGCGTGTGATAGAATAGAACCCTTCTTTTTCTTACTCATGCTCTGCACTCGTTATTCTGCCACCACCTTTGCTTGACTTTATCTCACTTTATGCTCCTATCTCCCCTTCTTTCTCTACGTTGATCTTCTTGTACATACGGAACCGTAGTCTGTGAATATCCAGGTATCGTTCGTTACAGTAGCTAGCCCTTATTATTAAAGGTATCGTCACCGGGTTCGTCTTTAGTATCCGAAACCTTACTATCAAGTTCCGGGTCGCTACTAGGGTCGCTATCAGATCCTTTGTCCGAGAAGATCTCGCTTAGGTCGGAGCCAGTATCGCTCTGATTCTCTTCATAGTCAGATCCGGCTAGTCGTGGGCGAGGCGCCATGGTCGACAGTCGTGCACGAGGACAGGCTGAGGTGATGCTCACGAGATACTGGCTGGTGGGAGGGAGGATGGAAGCAGGAAAGGACAGAACACCGCTAGTACGACACGTAGTACCTTGCTAGTGCCTCGTATGGGACCGAATCCATTGCTATTCCTCGATCTGTTAGCTAATTTTCACGAAGCTAGGTATAATACTTTACGTACTCCGTCTCCTGCGGAATTCCGACAATCCGCTCGCGTAGCTCTAGGCTAATAGCGGCCTAGAGGAAGCTAATTTTCGCGCGATCGTCTTATTCACTAGTCTCTGCTTCTAGAAGCACCTGGTTAAATTCGGGGGCGAACTCCGAGAAAGGCCTCTTTCCTTAACGGATCGCGTTAAGGCGTGTGAGGGCCTTGCGTTCACGGGTTAGATCGCCGAATAGGGCGTAGAGATGCCCTGAAAACTCATTAACGCTTAACGATGAGGCGTAGGTTTTTACCCACGGGAGTGCCCTCTGGGCTGCGGTTCTAGTGAGGTAAGAGAAAAGACGATAAATTTTATTCTTCTTACTTCCGATTATCGATCCGTTAATTCTAGCTTAGCCTGTAGCTTAACCTTGAACTAAGGCCATAAGGCGGGTTAGGATTACTCGAAAATCTTGTACGTTTCCTTCGCTTGTATGGTCTATTAGGGACTATATTGCTCGGCGTCTTAGCGTTATTATTAGGCCGTAAGTTCCTGGATTTGCGTCCACACGTTAGTAATAACAGTGTTAATGTCCTGGTTCTAAAGGGAGGGCTACGAGAGAGGATCCATTCCTTCACATCGTGCTTTACACTCGTTCTACTACCGCCTTATTCTGCCACCGCCTTTATCTGACTTCACCTCATTCTGTATTCCTGTCTTCCTTTCTTCTTCAAGTTTGATCTCTTTGTACATAGGTGCCATGCATTGGTGACTTTCCAGCATCGTATCCTCACAGGCTATGACTGGTTAGAGGTAAAGTTGGTATCTTGAAGGTATTGTATTGTATGAGACAGTGTGTTGTAAGATACAGAGAGGTAGTGGTAAGAACCTGTAAAAATACATTGTGGGTACAAAAAGGTGGACGGAGACTTTTGAAACCACTGTAGAACCCTGTCAAA
>RAQS01000461.1:0-12863 GCA_003698115.1 Aspergillus sp. HF37 | reverse complement strand
GGCGGGCTGGGAGGCGGCGGCGGGAGGGGGAAGAGAGAGGAGGGAGAGAATGAGTAGGCGAAGGAGAGGAAAACAGACAATGAGGAAGTCCATGAAGGTATACTATACTCCCAAACAAGTAAGTGTGATACTTACATGGTGTACCGCCCGTACGAAAAATACGCATAGGGCGCCGGTGAGGCCCGCTGAGTCAGCGGTCGGCCAACGGAAAACTGCAGCGAGGAAATCCCAACAACGCGCCGGAGAACACCGTCTGCTCTCTGTCGACTCTACTTCCTCTCTTCTTTTCCTTTCTCTTTCTCTCTCTCTCTCTGCTCTATTGTCTCTCTCAATCCTACTCCCTCCCTTCCCACACACCCCCCGCCATGCCTGCTCCCCGACTCTTCCGCCCGGCAGCTCGTCTGCTCTCTTCTCGCCTGTCCTCGCCGCTCCGGCCGTCCTTCCAGCACTCCGCTTGTGCGCCGTCAGTCTGCAGTGTCCGGGGCTATGCGACGGAGAACACCCCGAAGGAGGTCGCGGTCCGCGATGCTCTGAACGAAGCTCTAGCGGAGGAGCTGGAGGGCAACCCGAAGACCTTCCTGCTGGGCGAGGAGGTTGCGCAGTACAACGGAGCGTATGTTAGCGTCTTTCCGGACGATGTCTACGTTGCGAGGTAGATCGCATTCCTGACTGGTTTGTCTCTGCAGATATAAGGTGACGAAAGGCCTCCTCGACCGCTTTGGCCCGAAGAAGGTTATCGATACTCCCATCACCGAGCAGGGCTTCGCCGGTCTGGCCGTCGGCGCCGCTCTCGCCGGCTTGAACCCTATCGTATGCTACGCCCGGCACCGTCGAAGCTGCGCCGCGTGCTAACCCCGTCTAGTGCGAGTTCATGACCTTCAACTTCGCCATGCAAGCCATTGATCAGATCGTCAACTCCGCCGCTAAGACACACTACATGTCCGGAGGCATCCAGCCCTGCAACGTCACCTATCGCGGGCCCAACGGATTTGCCGCCGGTGTGGCCGCGCAGCACTCGCAGGACTACTCGGCGTGGTACGGCAGCATTCCGGGCCTGAAGGTTCTGTCGCCGTGGAGCTCCGAGGATGCCAAGGGCTTGCTGAAGGCCGCTATCCGGGATCCCAATCCCGTGCTTGTGCTGGAGAATGAGTATGTGTGACCTTGGTCTGCTCTGCCGCAGGGGCTAACAACCGCAGGCTTATGTATGGCCTGTCTTTCCCCATGAGTGAGGAGTCGCGGAAGAGCGACTTCGTTCTGCCCATCGGGAAGGCCAAGATCGAGCGTCCGGGCAAGGACATCACCATCGTCTCTCTCTCGCGCTGTGTCGGCCAGTCTCTCGATGCCGCCGTCGAGCTGAAGCAGAAGTACGGCGTCGAGGCGGAGGTGATTAACCTCCGGTCCGTCAAGCCGCTTGACGTCGAAACCATTATCAAGTCGCTCAAGAAGACCGGCCGTCTGATGGCGGTCGAGTCCGGGTTCCCCATGTTCGGTGTGTCGTCCGAGATCATGGCGCTGTCCATGGAATACGGCTTCGATTACCTGACCGCTCCTGTCGCGCGGGTGACTGGCGCCGAGGTCCCTACGCCGTACGCCGTCGGCCTCGAGAACATGAGCTTCCCTCAAGTGGACACCATTGCCAACCAGGCAGCCAAGGTGCTGCGGGTGTAAACTAGCATTAGAAGGCAAAAGACTAGCGGGAGCCAGGCCTGTTGGGATAAAATAATGTATTTAGTACCCTTTCCTATTGCGATCTTGTCTGTTTATTTGTTAGGCAATGGTTTTGGCGTCTACCATCACTCATTAGAACCGGTGTTGACCGAAACTAAAGGAGTGCAAAGATCTGTCCGAATGCTGCATTACCGTTAGATTCATGCTTCGTTCCACATAGAAATATATAAGTTGACAGTCCCAGTCTATTCCAACGTCCAGACGCCTGGCAAGCCCAACTCCCAAAACCCAGCCCATCCAGAGATAACAGAAAGCGCAAACTAGGAGGCCGTGACAGCATTCAGCCCGGCACACCCAGCAAAACACCCCGTCGGTTTCCGCGGGTCATAATATCCCCCCGATGCAGCGTCTGCATACTCGTCGTCGGTGTCGCTCTCCGCACCGGCACTGTTATCCGTCTTTGGCGCGGGTTGAGGCTGGACATTGGTCTCCTTCACTGTCTGCACTTGCTCATCCTCTTCGTCGTCACCAAGCACATTCTTCTTCGCCGGAGCCGTCGGCGCAACGGGACCCTTGACGGTAGCAAACGAGCTCTTAAACCCCCCTTTCTTGAACCCACCACCGCCTCCTCCCCCTCCCCCTCCCTTCCCAGCCTCAGATGTTGTGCTATTATCAGTCGTGCCAATCACCCTCAGCCCAGCCTCCACATCGGCCTTCTTCTCTGCTCTCCGGGCCTTCTCCGCGGCGTTCGGATCGCGCGACAGCTGTTTGAGATCTTGCAGGCGTTTGCGGTGCTGGTGGTCGTACGACGAGATGTGCGCCTCGTACTCGGGGTGTCGCGAGTATGACTTGTTGCAGAGCGTGCAGGTGAACGAGCTCAAGGCCGAGCGCGCGGACTCGGTCTGTTCGAGGTGTGGTTAGAGTCGTAAAGAGTGGTCAAAAAGGGCGGTGGTTGCGCGGTAATACCTTAGGCGCTGGATTGGTAAACCCGCGCTAGTATGGTTAGCTGTTTGTCTGTGAGTGTGGGCATACTGTGGGACACATACCGGAGCCATGGTGTTTGGATAATCAGTTGGGGATATATATATGTATCGAGAGTAATACGCTGGCTGGTATTAGATACGGACTGATACTTGCCAAGACCATTCTGTCGGCAGAACCCGACCGCCTTCGTGTTTGCTTATTATTTGGGCTGCCATCCGCCATCAGCTTCAACCCTCTGGCATGACCACAATGCTTACGATTTTATGACCTCCTCTCCTTTGTCTACAATGCAGCCTGAGCATATCCCCGGCGCGTCCAAGGTCAATGACCTCAACACCCACTCCGCGTTCTCGATGCAGGAGATGGAACCCTCGCCCGTCGACGATTCGGCCTCCGATCTTGAGAACGGCGAGCATATTCCCAAGTCCCAATCGCACGGGCCAACGCCTGCAGGCGCTTTGGAGGGGGAATCGTTCATCTCCAAATTGGGCCTCCGTGCGCATCGATGGGACTCCTGGTGTACGTCTTATGTTTCTGTCCGGCCATGTATGCAGACACTGATATTCTTGCAGTCGCCGCCGTTCAAAAATACTCGACATATCCTCCGACCCTGTTCATTGCCCTGCATTTATTCAACACCTCCCTAATCCCGCTGGCGACGCGCTCCGTGCCCGCAAGCGATAACTACCTGCTCCTCACGCGCCCCGTCTACCAATCGCCAGGCCTAGAACATGTCGTTCTGACGATCCCTGTTCTGGCGCATATCGCGACCGGGATTGCACTGCGGAGCATCCGCGCCTCCCGCCGGGCTCGGCTCTACGGCGCCGAACCCAGGGACCGCCACAGCGTTCTGTCGAGGTTCTGGCCCGGAGCCAATCTGCAGGCGCGAACGGGCTACGCCCTCGTTCCTCTGCTCGGCACCCATGTCCTTGTCAACCGGGTCGTGCCGTTGGCTGTCGACGGCGGGAGCTCTGGTGTCGGGCTGGGCTACGTCGCGCATTGTATCGCGCGCAGCCCCGTCTTCTGGAACGTGTATTATCTCCTCTTCGTGGCTGCGGGCGTGTGGCATGTCGTTGGTGGGTGGGCTGCCTGGATGGGATGGGGCGTGACCACCTCCCGCAGTGAACGCGCGAACAGGGCCTCTCTCGCGACATACCTGGGGTCGCCTAAATCCCAGCAACGTGCCAGGCGCCAGCGCAAAACGTGGTGGGTGGTGAACGGGATTGCGGCGCTGGGGGCTTCCGTTTGGCTGGCAGGCGCTTTGGGCATTATCGGACGCGGAGGAGAGGGTTCTGGATGGGAGGCGAAGGGCTGGAACGAGATCTACAACCAAGTGCCGGTGATTGGGGAGTGGCTATAGTGTATAATAACTTTGATTCTATATAATTCTTGCCTCCAGTACATGTACACATGATAGAAGTCGGTAATTCATTTCAAATTAATCTGTACAATAAAACAGTAATTCCCATCATCTTCATCTCCCCTTTTTATACCCATCTGTCCGTTTCACACCACCAACACCTTCGGCCATGCTACTATCGGGGTGGCTCTTCCCGATATATATATCTTCGGACCGGAACAACCTGCCCCTCCGATATCTTTTCTCTCTCTATCGCAGTTCCATTAATTGTATCTTTTGTCTTGCCAACCTGCGCGCGTCTTGCATGGTCCTTCCCAGCTGCGATACGGCCATGGCTGCTTCGTCGCTGCCCCGGATAGGGAACCAACTGGTACGCCATAATGGCAGAGAGTACATGGCTGTCAAGGAGGGCCTGGCGCATATTCTCACCCCGCCGACCCAGGAGCCTCCGACGAAGCCCAGGTCCGGCGAAGACGCCCAGCCCGTCTTCTACAATCCCATCCAGCAATTCAACCGCGATCTGAGCGTCCTCGCGATCCGGGCGTACGGCGAGCATCTGCGCGCGACGGCCAGTCGCAACGCCGAGCGGAGGAAACGTATCGAGTTGACAAAGGGCAAGAAGCGCAAGAGGGACGAGGGGCTGGAGAAGGAGAAGAATGGCGGCGAGCAGGGAAACGAGGGTAGTGGAAATGCGAGTGCGAGTGCAAATCATGCGAATACTTCTGCCGCCGAATCCCGCCCGGAGCAGCCTCCCTTGACCATTCTAGACGCCCTGTCCGCGACGGGCTTGCGCGCCCTGCGATACGCCGCCGAACTGCCCTCGCCGACCCATGTTGTTGCAAATGATCTCTCCCCATCGGCTATCCAGTCGATCAAGGCGAATGTCGAGTACAATGGGCTCGACAAGCTGATCCGGCCCAACCACGCCGACGCCCGCGCTTATATGTACAGCCAAGTCGACCAGCTCAAGACCGGCCGGTCCAAGAAGTTCGACGTCGTTGACCTGGACCCCTACGGCACCGCTGCGCCCTTCATGGACGCCGCCGTGCAGGCCGTGCGCGACGGCGGTCTCCTCTGCGTCACCTGCACCGACGCCGGCGTCTGGGCCTCAACCGGATTCCCCGAGAAGACGTTCGCGCTGTACGGTGGCGCCCCGTGCAAGGGCTCTCATTCCCACGAGGCCGGCCTGCGCCTCATCCTGCACGGCCTCGCAGCCTGCGCCGCCCGCTACGGGTCGTCCATCGAGCCGCTTCTCTCCCTGTCGATCGACTTCTACGCCCGCGTCTTCGTCCGCGTCCACCACTCCCCGGCCGAGGTCAAGTTCCTAGCCCCGAACACCATGCTGGTCTACAACTGCGACTCCGGCTGCGGCGCGTGGTCCACCCAGCCCGTCGCCCTGATCAAGGAGAAGCTGAACAAGAAGGGCGAGCCGTTCTATTCCTTCGGCCTGGCCCGAGGCCCGGCCGCCGGTCCCGTCTGCGATCACTGCGGCTTCAAGACTCATGTCGGCGGGCCCATGTGGGCGGGCCCCCTCCATAACCACCACTTCATCCAGGCTATCCTCGCCATGCTCCCGGGCCTAGACCGGAACACCTATCAGACCATCGACCGCATCGAAGGCATGTTGATCACCGCTGCCGAGGAAGACCTGGACGCTCTCGTTCCCGCGGATGACCCATCCCCTCCTCCTGAAAACGAAAACACAGCACACAACGACGCCGCCGCTGGCCATGAACCCGAACCTGAAGCCGAACCCGAATACCCAGCCATCATCCCGCGCCTCGACCCCGCCATCAGAGACCCCCACCCCTTCTACTTCACCCTCAGCGCCCTCTCCAAAGTCCTGCACGCCCCAACCATGCCCTTCGACGCCTTCCGCGGCGCCCTCCGCCATCTC
Source organism: Aspergillus sp. HF37 (assembly GCA_003698115.1). Classification (NCBI taxonomy): domain Eukaryota; kingdom Fungi; phylum Ascomycota; class Eurotiomycetes; order Eurotiales; family Aspergillaceae; genus Aspergillus; species Aspergillus sp. HF37. The sequence goes on along the minus strand of RAQS01000461.1, from coordinate 6,954 downwards.
GGCTACCGCTCGTCCCGCAGCCACACTAAACCAAACTCCATCCGCACTGACGCCCCCTGGGACGTCATCTGGGAGATCTGGCGCGAATGGGTCCGCCAGAAAGCTCCCATCAAACCTGGCGCCCTCAGCCCGTCCTCCGCCGGCGCCACTATCATGGCCAAGAGCCGCGAGAATGTCCGCGGGGCTGAACCCGGGGGTGACCCCGCGCTGAATGCCCTCAGGACTGATGTGCTCGCCGCGGCGGACGGCGCGGCGCATGTCCAGGACCTGGTTACTAAGATCGAGGCCGCGTTGTATCGTTCTGGGCTGCGGGGGGGTTCGGCTGAGAAGGCTGAGAAGCAGACTGAATCCCAGGCTGCGCAGGAGAATCAGACCTCGCAAGAACAGCAGCAACAACAACAACGGCGGAATGGCCCGACTACTAAAGCCAGGGCAGGAGCGAAGCCCCCCCATCCCAACACCTTGGACATCGTCTTCGACGAAGCGCTGGGGAGGAAAGAGTCGACCAGGAAACGCCTTGTGCGCTACCAGATCAACCCCCGGGCGAATTGGGGGCCTTTGAGTCGCGCTTCGGGGCCTAAGAAGTAGGTAGCTAGTTGTAGTTGTATTATTTGAAACCAAATATGTATATCATTGCAGGTATGACCGTGATATCTATATAACTGTAGACTCAACCATCGACGCAATGATTCGGTATGAAAACACCCAAAAGCTTTTAGCTCCCATATAAACAAGAAGGCAACATAAACACAAATCACATCAGCGCGTATTAATCTTCGTCTATGCTATAAATCCTGGATATTAAAACTTCGATACCGCAACCGCAACCGCCTGCGAATCCGAGTGGCTAATGCTGACGCTGACCTGTTTGACGCCAGCCTGTTTGGCAGACTCAGCCGCAGCGCCGTGGAACTGGGAGATGTTAGCTACACATGTTCTGTTTTTGCAACACTGCCAGAAATGCTTACCTTGACATGGGGAGCCCCGTCCTCATCCTTGACAATTTCAATGTCGCTGAGGGGAGCGCCGCCGCCCTTGCTGCTGACACCTAGAGCCTTGAACACCGCCTCCTTCGCGCTCCACCGTCCCGCAAACGATGCTTGAGGAGATGGCGCCTGGCGGCAATACTCCTGCTCGCCAGAGGTAAAGTTCCTTGAAACGAAGGTCTCGTTGTAGATGTTGAGCCCGTCGAAATTCTCCACATCGACACCGACCTTGGAATTCTCAGTGGCGTTGGCCTTCGCAAGGGATTCAACCATCCGCTTAGTGCCCTCCGTTCCCTTGTCGTCAGCCTTCGGAGCAGCAGCAGGGAACTTGAGCTCGGATGTCTTCTTGTCGGTCGTCACTCGGTAATCAGGGTTGAGAAGGACCTTGCTCTGCAGCTCTTCATCGTAAGGCGCCTTGTTCTTCGCAACAAAGATGCTGTTATTGATCATCCCATTGTGGAAGAACCGGTATGCCTTCTTCTGCCGGGCCTCGACCTTGGCCTTGTACGCTTGGTATTGAGCAGCGTCCAGAGTTGCGTAAAGATACTTCGGATGAATGCCAATGACTTGGGCTCCCTTTTGGCCGAAGCCAAAGGACGTTACCGAGAACGCCTTGACTCCATCCGTCTGGATGCTGCGGCTGGGATAGACAATGTAGTCGAACTTCTCCAGCGCCTTGTCCACGTTGTCTGCATTGCGATTTCCCGGAACGAGACCGCTATCGAGGACTTGCAAACAACCGTTGAACATCCAAGCGCCAGCAGCACCTTTCGGGTGTCCAGTGAGGTATTTCTGGAAAATACCGAGCAGCGCATTACCCTTCTTGCGGCCCAAGTGCTCCATCTGCTGGCAGATGACATCAGACTCATTCTTGTCATTGGCGACGGTTGATGTGCCGTGGAACGAAGAAACGCCGATATCATCGACCGTCAAGCCCCAGGTGGCAAGTGCACCACGCAGAGGAGCAATCCGGGAGTCTTGCTTCCAGAAATTGTTGCCGAGGCTGAATTGAGCATCCTTCTCCTGCCGTGTCACCTCACGCTCAATGTGCTGCACACGCTCTTGCATGTACTCTGATGTATCGAATCCTTCGGACGACTGGGCCTTCATGGCCTCGATCTCTTCCTGCAGGTACAGCAGCTCTGATTCCTGCCATTCCTTGACCTGCTTCTTGCGCAGATCCAACTGCCGCCGACGGTACTTCATATCCAACAGCGGAGATGGGAACTTGCCAGGGTTCTCGCGCGCAGTGCTGAGGACGCCCTGGCCCGGAGCAGGCACAGAGCGCCCGATCTTGTCGGTTGCGGTCGTCGTCAAAGCGAGAATACCGTGAATCGGCACACCCATGTCCAACGCAAGCTGTGCACTCATGATGAGCTGCATACCACAGCCCTGCGACTCCATAAACCCAGCGCGAGTGGTGGTCGTCGGCCTTGACATCTCTTGAGGGGTGCGGCCGTGGGCGAACTCATCATCAGCATTGCTGGTGGCCTTCATGTTGGCGAACTCATAGGAGCCTTCCTCCTGGAAGTCGTCAAATCCACCGACGAAGCAAACGCGCGCCTTTCCTTCCACGATCGTCTCATATCCAATGTCTACCGACTCAACGGCGGTTGCGCAGGCACCCACAGGCGTCTTGATGGGCCCGGTAGACGACAGGAGCAACATGTTGACCCACGCGCTCATGGTATTGATGAAGGACTCCTGCAAGATATCCTTTTGAAGCGGCTTGTCCAGGTAACGATCCTTGTACATTCCTCGCAGTGCGTGGGTGCCGCCAATGCCGGAACCAATGCAGTTGCCAACCTCGGAGACGTGGACATATCTGTAGAATTCGTACGGATCGGTAATACCGGCAGAGAGCATGGTCTCGGCAGTACAGACCAGGACGAACAAAGTCACGGGATCAACCTGATCAATAATGTCGTCGGGAATGCCGTACTTTCTTGCGTCCCAGCCGCTAGGGATCTGGCCAGCGACAAGGCGATCGAACTGCAACGCCTTCGGGATAAGAAGAGTGGCTCCCTTACGGAGGCGGACAGTGAACTCTCCCGCTTCGGGAATCTCGAAAATTTCGACCTTGTCACCGTGCTCGCGCTTGAACTCTTCGGCTGTCTCCTTCGAGGCGTCAAAAGGATCAAGGTCTTCCTGAAGGACAACTTCTTGGAGAAGTTGTTTCTTCATCGGGTCGTACCCCTTGAATAACTCGGGTTCGATAAGCCGAATGCCAGAATGTTCGAGGATATACTTCTCATATTTGGCCTTGACATCCTTGTCGTCAACAGGTTCTCCAGTCTTGGAATCAACCCATCCCGCGTACGACTGTCCTTTCAGCGGGCCATTGTGGTGCTTGATGAGGCCCATTATCCACGCCATTTCAACACAGCCCTCAAGGGAGAACTTGCCATAGGCCTCAATTTCCCACCGAGTGCGCGAATTACCCCAGGGACCAACTTCCGCAAAGCCGGCGACAACCACCACCTTGTCCAGGTTGACCATGCCTTTGAGAGACTCGTTCAGCGGGCCGATCTCTTCGTCCCAGTCTGGTAGATTAGGGAAATCAAACTTGATGTTGGCACGAGGCTGTGCGGTGACCTTCTTGTAGAGTGCCTCGCTGTCCTCGCCATTCACGATCTTGTTCTCAATCGCCGTCTCCTTGATGACAGCCTGACGGACATCGCTGGTCTCCATGATTTCCGTGCGGAGCTTGGTCATGAGGTCTTTCAAGTCGGGGATGAATTGGAGACCACCGTTAAGATCGGCCCAGACGGGGTCAATCTGGCAGAGGTTGACAATCGCAGGGGCCATAAGACCGAGCAGGTTAAACGCCATTTCCTGCTGAGAAAAGGTGCGGACACCGAGCTTCTCAACACCTTCAGCGACCATGTTGTTGCCGCTCATCAAGCCAGTTCCACGGGTCCAGCCGATGACCGCACCGCAGATGGTAAGATAGTTGCTCCAGCTTTCCGAGTACCAGCGGTTGAACAGGGTTTCCAACGCAAGCTTGGACTCGGAGTACAGTCCGTCATTGCCGAATGTGCCATGGTTCGGTGACATAGGGAGGATGGCCTGAGCCGGCCGAGTCTCAAAGCCACGCTCCTGCTTCTGGGCCTTGATGGAGCCCAAAAGCCGGAGCAGGTTCGTCAGCATGATCCGATGGGCGAACTCCGACTTGGAGTCGATTGAGTCAATCTCGCGACCATTTTCCGGGATGGCGGCGAAGGGGATGACGAAGTCCAGGTCCCAGCCGAGGCCCTTCTTTGTATCGTAAATGTAGTCCACGAGCGCCTCGACATCCTGTTTGCTGCCCTGGTTGAAAGGCACCACCACGAGCTGGGAGCCACGGCCTCCGTAGCGGGCGTACATGGCCTGGTAGTATTCGGTTACCTCTCGCGAGTATCGGCTGGTGGTGACAACCACCTTCGCACCTCCGCTGATCAGGCCCTGCAAGACCTCGGCACCAATGGAGCCAGCACCAGCACCGGTCATCAACACGTTCTTCCCCTGGAAGGTCAGACCGGACCGCGCAGCGGACTCCAACCCGTCAAGGTAGACACCGGTAATCTTCTTGTTATACTCCCATCCATGCTCTACCTTCTTCTTGAGGTGCAAGAAAGGAACGGTCTCCACCTTGCTCGCGCGAGGGCTGCCGTTCTGCTTGAATCCATTCCTTCCAGGCTTCTTGGCGTGGCCGTTCTCCTGTGGCATGATCTGATGCTCGTTCATGCTCAGGGCGCGCAAGACGTCCTTGTAAAGAGCGTTGAATTGGAGCTGCGAAGACTTGGACAGACGGTGCTGTCGACGGATCAACTTGTAGACGCTCTTCAAATCGTTCTGCACCTTTGTGCGGTTGCTGTACTCCGAGATAGGGCCACCCTCAGCCATCTGCTTCACATAGTGCTCCAGCTTACGAGCACTCGCCCTCGGCGCCTCCTCGTACATGACATTGCCTCGAGCATCAACGGCGGTCTTTGGGCCGGTGGGAATGGCCACATCCTTGTAAACAGGGGCAACTCCGAGGACCTCCTTGCAATTCTCGATGAGTTGCTCGCCGAGCTCTTTAGCGAGCTGGTATGTCTCTCCACGCTCAGTGGGGCAGTTATCGATGTGGTACTGCATAAAGTCGAGAAGAAGAGGGTTCGAGCGGTTCATGATGCGGATGCACTGGCTCACAATCTCACGGTCAACGACGCGGAGTCGGCCAAAGATGATATCATAGTACATGCTCAAGGCATCCTGGCGGGCCCAGTTCCACGAAGAGTCATAGACACGAGCCTTGAGAGAGTCAAAGGCCGGCTCAATGCCGGAGGCGTAGAAATCGCCGTGCTCTGTCTGCCACAGATCAATCTGGGACTGAAGAGCGTTCTGCGTCTCTTGGGAGGTGATGAATGCCTTGTCGCCGGCACGAAGATCCATTTTCAGATATCTGGCAATGATCTCGAGCTGTTGCTTGAACAGGGCACGCTGGTCGCTCGTCAAGGCTTCAATGGCGGCCGGATCCATGACCATACCACCTCCGCCGGCACCGCTATCACCGGCAGCAGCGGGGGCAGAAAGGCTGATGCCCGCATTGGCAGCATATTTATTCGCCGTGTCGTCGAAGTACGATTTGGCATCCGCTTCCGATCCCAGACGGGACGGCGGCTCCATGGTAATGGCGAGTAGGAGAACGCCATCTTGCCGACCAGATCCTAAGCCCCACCTTGATTCCAGGTGCTTGCGGACCGAAGACATGTTAAACCCGCCAGGCATTTTAGACGAGACCATACGAGCGACCAAAGAAGAGGACTGTTTGCCCAATTGTCCGTTGAAAGTCGCCTGCATAGCGGCACCCAACTCATCCAGCGGAGTATCTTCAGGCTTCTCCGGGGTTGACCCAAATTCCTTGCCCAAATCTCCTAGGAGCTCATTTTGCAGCGTAGATTTCCCTGTTTGGACGCGACTGGTTAGCAAGTGCAAATTAGGATGGGAGGAAGGAGTATATTACCTCCAACTAGATCCTTGATGGCTTTATTCAAGGGGATATCTGTAAAGCTCTTCTTCAGTTTCTGTGCCACCAACGCTCGTAGCACATCCACCGCCGTGACAGGAGCATCCTCAACGGCAGCGGCTGGAGCGGCATTTTGAGGTGGTGTGGGAGCTGTCGCTGGCGCCGCCGCCGCAGCAGCAGGGGCGGGGGCACTAGAAGCGGGCTCAGGGGTCTCCGGTTCCTCCTCTACAGGATCTTCATCGTAATAAATCTCTTTCGCGTCCTTGTTGTAGCAGAGGATTTGGCGCTGCACCGACGTGGCGGCGTCGTAGGCTTCATATTTTGAGGCGAGTGTTCGCCTGGCCATACCACCCAGGGTATCGGCTGGACCGATCTCGACGATGCGTTCGGTTCGTTGCTCAGCAAGGACGACATCCTGAGTCTCGATCCATCTGACGGGGGACGCGAACTGGTAGGCCAGCAGCTCCACTAATAGGGTGTGGGAGAGTTCCTGTTCGACTTCGGGCCGCATTGTTGGGGACGGCAATCGTAGCGGAAGGGAAGAATCAACGAGACAAGCGAAGGTGACTGAATCATTCAAATCCGTGCAGTGACCAACCAATTGGTTAGTATGTAGATAGTGATTTTCCTTCCCGGGCGTCGTCAAAAATCGAGATCGGGGCGCAGATCAGCCGCTCCGAGAGGATACCCGAATGACAGCGACGGCGATCTGGAGCGAGAGGCTAATTGAGCAGGAGGAAGAGGGAGAAACGGCTCCGGGAAGGCAATCTGTGGTATTGGAGGTCAGCCACTGGTCATGGATGTTGGAAGCGTTGTTTTTGAGTGCAGACGATTCTGGAGGAGAGGGAGCATACGGGAGTGGAGCCAGAGAGGGAAGCGAGGGAGAACGAGGGATGAGGGAGAGTCAAAGAGAGAGAGGAAGAGAGGAAGATGATGAGGAAGAGGGTGAAGGAAGAGAGAGAGAGAGAGAGGAGAGAG
>RAQS01000460.1:0-12880 GCA_003698115.1 Aspergillus sp. HF37 | reverse complement strand
GATAGTGGTTAGTAGCTGGTTTGGTATGGTAGGGATGGGATGGGATGGGATGGGGTCACGTTAGGTAGCGCCAGGGAGGGCTCCTCACTCACTTGTCTTTTTTTTTTGGTGAAGGAGTTTGTTTAGGGATAGGAAGGAGGAGGATCTATTTACTTCCCTACTATTAATAATGTTGCCATTTCTGCTATCATCATGACGTTAGGTGGCGTGGCTCTGGTCCATGACCGGTATCCAAGTACAGCAACAGGTATACTCCTGGAGGACATGAACTATGTCCAGTATACTATCAGTAGGGCTGGCATATCTGTTGCCTCTAAATACATGGAAACCATTAAACTGTATATTCGACTTCATATCATGGACTATATCAGGACAGGGGAATCTGTGCAGTATGACTTTTGGGCATGAGGCATGGTTATCGAACACTCGACAGGAAAAGAAAAGCATCAAAATGGCGCGAAATGAGGCGATCTAAGTGACAATGAAAATGCAGACCCAGAGGTCTCAATCTGCGGGCCTCCAAATGCATCAAAAACACATCATCAAAACTAGGAAAGGGGGCATGTCCTTCATCATTATCCGTTCTGTTTCTGCGCCGTTGTCCACGGCTTATTGGTTTCCGTTGGTCTGGATGCCCACAGCGGCCACCGCTGCCTCTGCGTTGGCCGCGGCGAGCGCTTTGGCATCCGCCTCGTGGAACACCGCCTGGATGATCTGCTGCTCGTCGGGGTTCAGGATCTTGGCCAGGTTTTCGTACAGCTGCGGCTGCTCTTGTTGAAGACCTGCCTCAGTCAGCCGGTTGATCGTATACTGCATCGCTCGGAGCACTTACCGAGGAAAACATGCTTGAACAAGCCATACGGCTCAATCTTGTCCAATGGCGTCTCCAGTAAACTCTCTTCATCCATTCCGTCATCGTCGTCATCAGCGAATGACCCGAATTTCTGAGCCTGGCCCCACCCGTCAGAAGAGCATCTAATGGAACAACACGAGCGCGGACTTGCCTCTTGGTTCAGGAATTCAAGGTACGCAGCACTCTCGTCGGGAACGTCTCCATCCGGGGCTGCCTCGACCTCATCCTGCTCAGCCCATTCAATCTCGCCGTCCCAATCATTCTCCAGGTCCCCTTCATCCTCTTCGTCGTCAAACGCAAAGTCCGACTCCTTGGTAGCATCCTCGCGATCTAGAAACATCAGTACAGCAAATAGAAAACGTGAGACAAAAACGTACGCTTGAGTGCTGCAGGCAATGTCTGGAAGAGCCGAGTCACTCCCTGCAGTAACCTGGGCCACCCCTGCTGCACACTGGCCGGGACATCGCCAGCCTTCAGAGTCAACAGTGAGCTGATCGCTGCAATGGACAATTTCTTGTCGTGGACCCGCTTGAAGCTATCGATGCTGGAGAACCAAGTGCTGAAGAACTTGTTGGTCCATCCCTTCGCCTCCAGCACCTGAAGGCTGAGAACTGGGTTATAATAGATCGCATTGATGACCATCTCCATCAGGTGGATCCGGTACGACTTCGTTCTCGCCTCGTTGGCATCGATGACTCGCATTGCCAGTTCGATGAAAAGTGGAATATACTGGTCGATGCACCCGCGCAGATTCAGCATAATGGTCTCCGCGAGTTTGCAGCCGCATATCCGATCCACGCCGCCAACTTTCTCGTCTCGGAAGATGTCCTCAACCATGCCGACCACGGCAGCCAGATACGCTTGGTTCTGGACCATCGTCTCAGAGCCATATGAGATATAATTGTCGAGGGCCGGGAGCATGTCTACACAGTGTTAGTGAATCGAGCTGAAGTTGCTGGCAGCGTGCTCACCTTCAAGGTACAGCTCGGCACCGGCTTTGAATGTCTTATGGATAAGTTCGAATGCTTGCCACATCGCTGGGGAGATGGACTTGGATGCAAATGTGCAGCTGTCGATGATCTCGAAGATCTCGTTATACAGATCATAGAGCTTATTCTCAAGGGTGATGCTGATAACGGGCATGAGAATGGTTTCGAGGTGCAGGAGCACATCGGGTGTGCTCTCGAGCGTGAGGATGAGCGTTCCTATCGTCTGCAAAACGCCCAGAGCGGTGATGCTCTTGTCATCCAAGAAGTCCCCGTATGCATCTTCCTCGCCCTTTGCCGCATTCCTCTCCAGAAGCTCGCCGATGATGCGCATGTAGGTATCCCGCAATTGCTCACTCAGAGCGACAGCGAACGGCGTCAGTTCGGCGGAGAAGACCTCGACAAAGTCCTCCATGACATTGGCCAGCGCATCCACGTCAACTTCATTCGCCAACTTGAGGAGCTGCTGCATGATCTGCGGGATGTTCTGCTGCATCGACGTTCGGATGACATCGTGCCGAATGAGGGGCTGCAATGCAAGTGACGCCTCAACCCTGACAGGCAGTTCAGGGTCCGCCATCGACTCGAGAATATTCCTATATATTATCATAAGGTTGTTTGGATCCTGGAAGTCAAGCTGTTCGAATTTCTCGAGCGTATCGCAAGCACGAGCCCTGAGGAAGCCATGCGGGCTGCGGAATTCGGGGAAAACATGCCGGACAAAGAAGTATTCGACTTGGTCTGCAATCGGGCTCTTCTTCCCAAGGATGACCGATGCTAGCGAACCGATCATCCTCAGAGCACCCTCCTTTTCTCTCGGCAGCTTCTGGTCATCCGGGACAGATTCATACTTGCTGACGATGCCGTTCACAAAGGTAAGAATCGCGAACGTCTGGTTCTTTCGGTTCTTGGTAAGGGAAACCAGGAAATTCGTAGCCGCCACGTCCGGTGAGGACACCTCCTCGTAGTAGTTCAGCTTCCGATGGAGATATTCGGACGGATCCGTCTGGAAGAGCTCGATGTCCTCGTCAGACTGGCACAAGACCGGGAAGATGAAATGCGCAATCAAGTTGTCCATGTGCGGCTTCAGATGATCCCACATCGTCTTCGGCTTGACGCATTCTTCCAGATAGATCAACGTGTAGGCCAGGGCCGGGCTGCTCAGCCATTGGCCCTTAGACACCCATTTGTCGATCTCCTGCAGATACCCCTTGAGAATCTCCGGGGCAAACGTGGTGATAAAGCTCTTGGCAAACTGGGTGTAGTCGGGGGTGCTGGACTTGGTGATGGTGGTCGGGTTTCCGTATCTAAACACATAAGTGACATGGTCTCGTGCCGTTGCAGGGATTACTAACCTGATGAAAAGACGGTTCAGATTGGCGTAGGACCACTTCTTGCACTTCCACCAGTGGTTGAGCTCCCGCTCCTCCTTCGACTCCAACATGGAATTGGCAGGCGGCTGTTTCCCAACGACCCTCAGGAACAGCGTGCACCAATCGACGGTGGTCTGATGTGTTTGCAGCGACGGCGAGAGATCGAACTAAGGCCAAGGATAGTCAGTTCGGATTCTTGTCCCCGTGTTTTCCCCTTGGATTCACCCACGTAAATCGCATGCTTGTACGACTTGACAACAATGCGAAGCATCTCGGCCGCTTCCAGGCTCTCCTCATCCACGAGCCTCATCCCGATGTTCAGAAGCTGCGGGAACGAATGCTCCACAATCTTGTCGAATTCCTCTCTCTTGTCCCCAGCCTTGAACCTGTACACCCGGCAGATCGCTAGCAGACACTGCAGGCCCGCGTAGACGGAGTTCGCATCGTTGCCCCCCAGCAACTGGAGGGTGATATCAATGAAGTTCGGCCATTGCTCGGGGAAGTCATGCTGGAGGATCTTCTGGAGGAGAGGGACGAGCTGTGCGCGGACGTTCGGCGGCGTCGAAGCCAGCGCGGGAATCAACCTTTCGCGGAACCCTGGCTTCTCCTCTTCGGGAATCGGCGTGCGCAGATTGCTGTCTTCGTTGGGGGCCCAGCCACGGTTGATTCGGTTCTTCAGGTATACGCCAGCTGCACGGGATCAGGGCGGTTAGATTGGGCGCCGGCGCAGGGGAGAGAACAAGATAAATCATCAGGGCCCGCTTACCGGACAGTTGAACGGCGTTGATCTGCTCCGCCTGGAGGATATCCAGCAACGCATTGATAAAGCCGGGCTGAGTCTCGGCCTAGGAATGGAAATAGCGTGAGCACAGATCCAGCATATCCATCAAGCCAGACGCACATATTTCAGATCCAATTCGGCCTGTCGTCGAATGTCCGCATTTGCGTCAAGGGTTGACTGTATGCGGTCCCGGAGAGCAGCAACATCCATCTCGCACCGACAACGGCCCCCAGCGCCGGAGAAAAGAATACCAAAGAAAAGACGCCGTCCTGCGGAGTGGAGGGGACGAAGGAGGGGTGGTCAGATGGACGAATGGGGTGAGAAAGCGGGAGGAAGCTTGTCCAAGGGGGAGAAAGAGAAGAAGAGGTCAAGAGAGGGAAATATTTCTCGTGGATTTTGCAGCGGGTGCCCCGCGTCTGCTGCGGCTAATCACGTCGCTTTCCGCTTCCGCGCGCCAACTTTGTCTCCCTTCTCCTGAACAAATTTTTATGCTTCTCTCTACAGCTAACACGCAGAGCGGCGGTCAAAGTGTCTATATTTCTGGAGAATAAAACGTATAGACCAATCCTCACATATACAGCGATGCCGCGAATATCACGTCCCTCTTGATCTGCTCCTGCGCCTGCTGCATCTTGGTATACAGCGACGGGTCGCCCACCAGCTTCGACGCGTTCTTGACTTCGCGACACGTCTCGTCCAGCCGGGTGATGGTCCGAACAATCGTCCCCTCCATGACATCCGTCAGGTCCGTGATGCGGTTGAACGACATCCCCTTGGCCCACTCGTACACCACCTCCGCCAGCCCAAACCGTGGCTCACTCGCGAAATCGTTGCTCTCCTCGCTGGCCTGGATGACTTGATGCTGGACCTGGACGTCGTTCACCCGCTCGGATATTCGGACAATGGCCTCCTTGCCTTTTTCCAGCCGAGGCGTCAGCGTGGGCGCGTTCTCCGTCTTCTCCTGGAAGACAAATGCGGACAGGAGCGCCACTATCTCCTCCGGCTCGTATTCCGCGAGCACGTTCTCGAGGATCAGTTCCGTCAAGACCAGTTCATCAACAGAGTGGATCTGGTAATGGTTAGCTTGTAGGCTTTTTTCCTCTTTCCAAGTCACCTACTTCGCACGCCACCTTCCCTTTCAGCTGGACGCGGGACTGCTCGTCTACGAATCCCAGATCTTTCAACACCAGGGTCCGCTGTTCGTAGTCCGGCAGAAGCTGAAGGTTTTGGTCCGACATCAACTGCTTCAGCTGCGTAATATTCTCTTTAACCTGCCATTCATCGTGTTGCATCTCAAACTACTTCTCGTAAGCATATGCATATCCAGTCCTCGGGACGACAACTTACATGCTTTAAGAACTCCGGGCATTGCAGGCATCGACAACTCTGGGAGACGGCGGCCTGGGCTTGTCGTTGTTCGAGTATATCGCGCACCTGAAGCTCTTTAATCCGAGCCCAGTCCATTTCGTCCCAGACTCCACTGGTCCACGAAGAGCACAGTTTGGATAGCTCTTTGTCTGCAAACTTCACAGCCTCTATCGACCGGTTAGCATGGACTGACGATACGGCTGCCAGTCGGTCTACCTTTCTTGATATTCAGATACCAGATTGGACCTGATATTTTCACCATTGTGTTGGTGACACACTCGAGATCCGAGAGCGGTACTCGGCACACTTTCAGAGTCATTTGGGCTGAACGCGTTGGCAACGGAGACAAGAGATGCCGGAACGCTGGGAGGAAGGGAAGGATGTCGCTGGGGTGACGCTTGGTGCTCAGCTTTCCGATTTCAAAGACCTGTAGGTTAGGTGTAGGGCCTCCTGCGATTCCTTCCCTGACTATAATACCTGCTGTTCTGACTCCGTCCTATGGAAAGGTCAGTAAGTTGCGCTAGGTGCAAGAGTCGCTTTCTCACCTTTCGATACACAATAAGCCGCTTAGGCATAAATAGGCGCTTCCCAACAGGAGTCGAGAGTAGTCTGGTATGGAGCTCGGCTGTCAGTCTTTCGTATTCAACACCCGCATCGTGGCATGCCGCGACATCAATGTCGCATATCTGACAAGGCTCCCGCTTGATCTTGGCCAGGTTGGCCTCTGACAGTTGCACCTGCTTCTCGTGCTCTGGCAGTAAGGCCTGAGTGGCATTCTCGCTGAAGCTTCGCTTGATCATCTCCTCAATCTTCAGAGCCTCCACCCGTAAGAGGTTCAGTATCATGTTGTACGTAAGCCTGAACTGCGATCGGAGCTTGGTCGGATCCCCCAGGATCATCTTCCGCAGCGCACCCGCAGGGGGCGCCTCGTCTCTGCCAGCGGCAACGATTATTACATAGCCAACAGGATCAAGGCCTCTTCGCCCAGCACGCCCAGCCATCTGAGTGTACTCACCAGGCAGCAAGTCTCTAAAGCTCTTGCCGTCATGCTTGCGGAATCCAGAGAATACAACAGTGCGAGTGGGAAGATTGAGGCCCATGGCGAACGTCTCCGTAGCGAAAAGGATCCTGACTAGCGATTTCGCAAACAGGATTTCGACAATCTCCTTCATGATTGGCAGAAGACCTCCATGGTGCACAGCAATACCTCTGCTTAGCAATTCCCGAAGCCGAAGAACTTGCGGAAGCACTCTGTCCTCTGGCTTCAGCCGCGTGAGTGACTTCTCGATAAACATGTGGATCAGACTCTTCTCTGATGCAGAGCAGAAGTCCTGGTTTGACAAAGAATCGGCATTATCCTCACACCGTTTCTTAGAGAAGACGAATATGCAGCCGGGCAGGAGATCCTCTTTCCGAAGATGCTGGACCAGATGGACCCAAATATTTTTGTCTTGCGCGGCTGTCGTCCGTCCGCCTCCTCGGCCTGTCCGACCAATATTTCCAGTGCCCCTAGGAGCTGGTTGGCCTCTTCCTCTCTGAGGACCGCCACGCTGAGAATTGCCACGAGAGGCATTGCCTCTGGGAGCCTGCCCACGACCTCTGCCTTGTTGGCCTCCTCGTTGAGCCTGGGCTTGGGCCTGCGCCTCCGCAGCCTTCTGCGCTTTAAGCTTGTCTCTCCCAGACATGATATCGTCTGCTGATTTCCAGCCAGGTTCGAGAAACCGTCTACTGGAATCGACGATCTTGTGCTTGTCTTTACCCGACCAGATGTAGTGTTCAAGAGGAACAGGCCGCTTCGCAGTGGAGATGACGTGGATGTTCTTTTTCTTCGTGCGACCTACCCAGGACGCGAACTCGTAGGTGTTCGGGACTGTGGCTGACAGAAGAATCAACGTAACATGCTCTGGAAGCATGATGATGACCTCCTCCCACACAACGCCTCTCTCAAGATCGTTGACATAGTGTACTTCGTCAAATATCACAAACTCAACATCTCGAATCAAATCCGCTCCTCGGTAGAGCATACTCCGCAGGATTTCGGTGGTCATAATCAGGCAGCTGGCTTCGGGAGATATTTGAACATCGCCTGTCAGAATCCCAACATCGTCAAAGGTGTGTCTAAAATCACGATACTTCTGATTGCTCAAAGCCTTAATCGGAGACGTGTAGATCGCTTTGGTCATATGTTTCGCAGCCAAAGCAATGGCATATTCGGCGACGACCGTTTTGCCGGCCGATGTATGAGCGGCAACAAAGACCGAATCGCCACCTTCGAGATGGTAGACAGCCTCCTTCTGGAAGGTATCCAATTCAAACGGCCACTCCCTGGCCATGTCGGGAACAAGCTCGTGGAAATTCGGAATGTCCTTGTTCACATCAACAACATGCGCCCACTCTTTCCCTCCCGGCTTCGAAATGCCTGGCATCAACTGACCACGAGGTTCTAGAGCTGGGAATTCGACGGGCAGGAGAGAGTCAATATCCTCCTCTTCAGTGTCCACTTCTTCTTCAATCTTCACGCCACCTTCAGCATCGGACGGCAATTCATCCTGCTCAAGGTCCAGGTGACTTTCTTCCTGTAGCAGAGCATTTTCAACCTCTTTGACATTCTCAACAGCTTCCTTGGACTTGGACTCTTCGAACTTCAACCCACGAGCGAACCCCGGCGGAACCTCAAGCAAGCCTCCCTCGGCACCGAAATTGATGATCCGGTCAAGACCCGACGGCCTAGTCCCAGGACGCGGCTGCTCGGCCGTCTGCGCCTCGGTTTCCATCGCAGCGAGCGCCTCAACCCCATCCAGACCACCTGGCGCAAAGGGGAAAAACCCCGCGGCACCTCGCACAAAATCGGCTCGCCCGGCAGGCCGACGAAGCAGCGACGTCGAATTTTTAGCATTGGCGCTGGTGGCCGGAACCGTCACCTCGTGGTAACCAGTGACACGCCCCTCCAGACCCTCGCGGTTGAAGCGGGTAATGGTTCTGGTCTGGGTGGGAGCGACCTCAAAGAGATCCGCATAGTCTGCAGGAACATCCCATCTCCTGTGTAGTTGTTAGCAATAGTTTGTCTGGTTTGCTCGGGAAGAATTAAGTGAAAGGACCTTTGCAAGCGATTCAGCCACTCGGTCCCGAATCGCGGCGAGGGGCTCAGGAATTCAACCTCCAGCTCCGCCTTAATATCGTCCGGGTTCTGGCGTGTTTTCTTTCGGGGCCGATGGTTCTCGTATGTCCCATTTGCCTCTTCGGTGATGCGGGCGTCGAAGGCGGGCCCGCTCAGACCCTGGGAGTTCAGGCTCAGCCGGGCCAGCGTCGAGGCGAGCGACTCGGCCATCTGTGTTGTGGATGCGCTGGTACGATGATCAAGGGTATTGGCTAGGTTGGAGCCTTGGCTGAAGTGCGGTTGCAGCTACCTCCAGATGAATCGCGGGGCGCAATTTGCATGAATTATCGGCGAGTAGGAGTTCAGTCGCCGGACATGGTCCGATGGACAATCCACGTGTTGAATAGAGCTTAAAACAATGGTTAATTGACAAGACAATAGGTATTCACCAGCGAGAGTGGGTGTCAAGTGAGGGACGTCGCTGGGAAAGCAAGATACATCATTTGGCTTTGTGGGGATCTGAATATTCTGTTTTGTATTGAAATAACAGAAATTGAGGTAATGTAAACAAATAGATGGGTCGATAGCTCAGCGGTAGAGCGGATGACTGCAGACCCTTTCAAATGGAAAGGAAAAGACTGTCTTCATCAGGTCACGAGTTCGATCCTCGTTCGGCCCTTTTTTTTGGCTTTTTAATCTATCTATATTATATATATATTATTATATTCCTTCCGCAGAGTAAAATTCTATATAACCAACCAACAACCCCTTTTTTAAAAAAAAAAAATCAAAAATCAAAATGCCTCTCTGTCATTACATCCTTTGTCCCGGTTTGTAGATTTTTCTACTGAACCTTAGAATAATCTGTGTGCTATCTAGGTTGATGATGATTGTCAACATATATATATATGTATTCCCGAGCCCACACCCCACTGCAAACTTCTCTTGAAACACCTACTACAAATTGTCACTGGCGTTGTTGCTGCTGCTGTTGGACATTTTCAGTGCACGCATATACATACACATACCCCCCCCATATTCTTTTCAAAGGACATACTTCCAAGGAATACAGAATAGGCCAGCTCCGAGGCCACCTCATGTTTCTACGCCAAAAACGAATGAATCCCAACAACACATCGTGGCTCTTATTCGTCTATTGTACAGTAGAGTCCCCGTGGTGAATTGCTCGTTGACAGTGGGAAATTGTACAGAGAGAGCGAGCCTATTCAACTGCTGGTAAATTGCCCTATCTACCAAGCCAGATAAGATAGCCCGTACTTTCTACTGGCATCTCCAGAGATGTCGCGATTAAGACGAAAGATCTAGGTTAGAGCGCCATACCGACCTGGGCCTGTATTCTAGTATGTTATGAGTTGACGCCCTCGGGAACCAGCTGAGAACTACTGCATACCATCCCCACGCACCAAGAGGGTATTCGATTAAAACAAGTAGACTTTTCCTCATCATCACTATGAGACAGAGAGAAAATGCGGACAGCCAATGGTGGCCAAAACACCGGAGAACATGCAGACCAGACGCAGCATCGGTAGAGAAAAAGAGGTAAAGACAAAATATTAAAATCCAAATAAGTGGTATCTCCAAAGCAGCCAAGTCACGGCCAGAGCTGCAGCTGCCGCTGAGGACTTCATGGCAAGAGAAATATGTAAGTAAGGGTAGGGCTGGGATCATGAAAAGCACCAGGCTATTCCATTACCAAAACCCTGATTTATGCAACGCAAGAGAAATATCCCAAGCGGCGGCGAATCTCACCGATAAGCGAAGACGGGGAATGTTTTGCGGTCAGGGATATTGATCTGATACTCGAAGATCCCCGCCACAGTTGCAATATATCTACAGGGGTATTAGCTTGTCGTCTCAGTTCTGGTCAACGACGCTACTCACAGCGTCCTCGTGTCAGCACCCCATCCAATCCCTGCCGTCCCGCTCGGGTCATCGTCTCTGGTCTCCGCTGCTAGACTCCGTTCTGGAGCGTTATTCAATATGTTTCGCGCCCATCTGGCGGACCGCGGCTGCTCGCCGCCCAGGTGCTGTTGTCGATGTCGCTGCTCCCATGGACTAGTCCGACTGTGTACTTCGGGGTTAGGGTGCAGTCGCTGCCGTCTGAGACGCTCTGCAGCCACATTTGCTCTCATCTCCGAGTTCAGTAGACGCGGCTGGTCGTATCTACCTCGGAAGCCACATCCGGCCGTTCGGACCGCCGGGGTATTGAACTTGATCGCTGGGTTCGTCGACGCGCAATCAGGTCAGCAGCAGTGCCATAGGGGCCAAGGCCGCCGGACTGGCGCCCCGTTGTCTCGTGTGGTCTAGTCCCCGTGCCGCCTTCATTGCTAGAGGTACTTGGATCACTGGCAGTTGGGTCTGCCCCTCTGTCCGAAGTGGTAGACTGCAGCTCTGAGGGTGAAGCGGTCCAGCTCAGCGTGATGTTCGGCTGTCCTTCGACTCTAGAGCTCCCGCCCTCTGCAGAGTGACGATTCGCAGCATTGTCCTGTGATAGTACAACAGAGCTCTGACGCCTTGCGTTTAGGTTGCGATCCCCATTGCCCCCACGCCCAGAATGACTGTCCCGGAAGAGGCTATGAAGCGCATCGTTGTATCGCATGGGAGAGGTGGGACGCGAAGCCCGACGGCCTCCATCTGTGGAACCCGGCAGTCGCGGATGAGTCGCGTTGTGTAGATTAAGACTGGCCCTCGCTGGACGCTCAGTCAGGTCATCTTCCAGCCTCGACGTCCAGCGAGCCGTGTTCAAAAATTCGACAATCAACCTTCCTCGCTCGGTGGGATCTTGAGTAATGCCCTCATCCCATGGAAAGTCGGTATCGTCTCTCCCCTCGTTTGCCGGGTCAACGACTGGGTCAAGCATCGCACGCTGTGGGGTGTCCCCTCCATGGGGATACTCTGGATAAGATCTGCTGTCGAAATCGAATGGCAGGGAGCTGTCCGGAACGGGGTCGGTGAGAACTTCCTGTAAGCCAGGCTGGTTGATATCCAGGTCGAGCAACTGCCTGCGTGTGAAAGCCTGGCGAACATCTACAACGCCGGCTTTGCCACGGTCCTCAACCCAGACCAGGAGGTCCCAAGGCTCGGGCGAAAAACTCATGGAGCGCACAGCGCCGGCACTAGATGAGGGCCTGGAAGAGTGGAAGTAGCATATGATCGTATTCCTATCGTGAGGTTCACTTAGGGTTTCCAGAATCGCGGAGACGTTGAACACTGCGATAATCCCAGACTGGGATCCAACGGCGCATAGGCGACTTTCCGGTGAGAACGCGATGGTGAAGCAGCATCCCTCGTCAAGGCTTGTCCGAACGTCCATCTCCACGCAGCGAAGAAGACCCCAGTCCCACCCAGTGAGCTTTTCGTCAGTTTCCGTCAATGCAATGGTATCGAAGTCGCGAGAGATCTCGTAGAAATATGCACGGTGCTCATCACCAACCGCGGCAAGAAGCTTCGAGTCCGGCGATATGACCGCATAATTCATACATGTCTTATGGTGAAGAACCTTGAGCACCTTTGCGCGGGTCAGTGAGTAAATGGTCACGGTCTGGTCGTTATTGCTGAGACGGCAGTTAGCGGTGATAGGTTATCATGGTAGAATTGCCTGGATGGTACCTCAGGACGATCACATCTTCATCCGCTAGGCCCTTATCCCCACCGGGAAAACGATGGATGGTCACAGAATTAACAATACTGCCTCCAAACTTGTGCATTTGAAACTCAGGAGACTGCCTCCCGGACGAACGAGGGCCGGATTCTGATCTCTCGTTAGACGCCCAAGGGGCAAGCCCCGTTGGCTCAAGATCGATGGGTAGAGCACTGTCAACGTCCGAGTGCTGGGAGGTCGGCGTCTCACGATGGACGCGCTCGCTTTGATCAGGCAATCTAATGAACGCGCACTCGCCATTGTACTCGGCCCCCACCCCAATCCAACCATAGCCAGCGGCAAGACATCTCGGCTCGAACGGGATATCAGCTATAGGCTCTCGCTTCTGCGACGATATATGGATCGAATATACGACTTTGTCGACAACGACGTAAATCCTGTCGGGGTCGGCGGTACTGATGTAGTGGCGAAGCTGGTGGTGGCTACACAGAGGTTATCCCGTGTCCAGCGCAGACGGCGAATAGCAGGAGCACGAACAAGTTGGGGATCTTCAGCGGAAAGAAACGTCGCTTTGTAGGAAGAATCAAGGACTCAGTCGGGCGGTGTCTGGGAAGTAAGGTGAGGGTTAGCTAACGTGGAACACGTTGATGGAGTCGGAGGCGGACAGACAGAAGTGCAGAATCCAGAGTCATGGTGAGAAGCAAGACCCGAGTGACATTGTTAGGAGAGGGTGTTAGGAATGTAGAGGTAGAGGTAGAGGTGGTGGTAGAGCTGGTAGTAGTGCCGTGGAGGAGGTGGTG
>RAQS01000459.1:0-12911 GCA_003698115.1 Aspergillus sp. HF37 | reverse complement strand
CACCATCCCCCTCCCCGTTCATCCCGCCCGCAACCCACGAAAAACCCTCCTTCTCCACCCCAGCAAAATATCACCACCACGACCACAAACCATCCGACCCGGTCATGCACCGCATGCTGGACAAGACGTACCGGGTACAAGCCACGCCGCTGGGCAAGGGGTTCGAGGGAGGAGGAGGCCGATCCAAGTTCACCGCGACGCCGCGGTCCAAAGCACACCACACAATACCTCTGTCTTCATCCAAAACCCCCTTAGATGACTCCCCGCCGTCCAGCCCCGAACCCGAAGCCCCCCAGCTCAACGCGGAGCTCTTTTCCTCGCCTGCCAAACGCGGCCTTGCGACCCCGACCCCGCGCCGCAGTCGTCGGCCCAGCAGCTCCCACAACCAGCGCACTGACCGCGGGACCCCGAAGCCGGGTGTTAGCGTGCTGACCCCGGCGAAGGGTGTGGGCGCTGGAAGCGCAGGGAAGCAGCCTGTCTGGGATAGCGATGAGGAATTCGACGACGACGACGAGGGGGAAGGCGGTGCGGGCCCGAGTCCGCCGAAGACTATGCAATTTCATGTTCCGCAGAGTCGGTTGATGAAGACGCCTGGTTTGTTGTCCTCTATTGCATACTATAACGGTGGGATTCATTTCATGCTAACGCTGTGCGTATGATCTAGCCAAGGAAGCTTCCAAGCGCATCGTGTCCGATCTGCTAGCCTCTGCTGGCGCGAATGATGTCACGGAGAGCGTGGACGAGGACCAGAGTCCCAGCGTGGTTCGCCGTTTCGAGAGATTGGAGGATGAGACGTTCTAAGCGCTGAGCTCACATGCCATTTGGATAATTACCTCGTTCATCGATATACACCCTGATCTTCAACTTACGCCCTACGTATATATCTACTTAGTATGAGTCTCGACCATAGCCTGAGGAAATAATAAATTCCATAACCAGAGCTCTCTGTTAACGCTAAACCAAAATGCTAATAACCATAACCATTGTAACAGGAAGACGGGCACGCAGAAAAGGTAATTTTTGGCAACCAGAACAACAGCAGCAAGTAAAACAGGCTCGGAAAAACAGCGCAGGGTATTGACCTAGCATCCAAAGCTAGTGAACGTGTATATAAGTAATAGAGGTCGACTGACTGATTAGCTTCGAACCTGCGGAATAGAGGATGTTCACGCCGGACTGAAGACATACGGCAAGTAGAGGGAGGAGGTAGGAGGGAGAGCGGGTATCAATCGAGGAATCGAGTCGAGATTCCTTCCGCTGGTTTCAGGTTGAATGCAGAATGGACGGATGAATATACGTATGTACAGCGACACAAGCCGGGTATTGAAGAGGCGGAGGTATAAAAAAAGAGCAAGAACGAAAAAAAGAACATTGACACCGGCCAGCAGATTCAGGCATAATAGACGGGTTGAAAAGCAGACTCGAAGCAAAGTAAAGCAGCAGAAAGAGAGGGCGGACTAGTCCTGCATACCCAGGAACACATCCTGGCAGTTCTCGACCAGGAACTTCATCACCTCGTTCTTCTTCTGCACGTCGCTCATCTCGCGGGCCAGGCTCTCTGGTCTCATTATCGTAGGCGCAAACACAACCGCCACGTTCTGGCTGGTCATCAGGTTGTCCTTCTCGCGCTCGACGACCCGCTTCAGATGGAAGAGCAGGAACTCCAGCACGTCGCGGTGGACGCGCGGTAGTTCCTGGAGACACTCCCGGAGGTGGTCAACGCGGGTGGGGTCCGGGGTGATCTCGGCGGAGTCGATGATCTTTTCGTACACGTCGTACGTGATGAGAGGCGTTGGCAGCTTGCGGAAGTACTGCTTCAGAGCGGACGTCACGGCGTGGATGTCGAGGTCGGGGTCTGAGATGTCAAAGTCGGAGGGAGATCGCTCGAAACCGTCGCGGATCGTCTGGATGGCAGAGGTTGCGCCTGACTTGCGATAGATGCCCTCCATGTCCATACCTGGCGCAAGTTAGCTTCCCGCACTAATGAGACCAAAAGAAGCTCACCTCGCAATTCAACCTCCTGGATGCAGCGAGTAACAATCCCCGGGATGATACTCTTCTCATACTCCAACCGCTGCTCCAAGTCGGTTCCGAAAAGACCTGAAAGGCACCCCATTAGTCCTTGCCAATAAGCGGTTTCAGTGAACATACCAGCAGGGGCAGCATCAGCCATGGCCGGGACACTGTCAGTCTGAGGTAACCCCTTGGTTCCAACCTGCTTGCTTCGCTGGTTCCCAAAGAGCCCGAACCCTTGGCGACTAGGGTCCTGGGTCTGGGACCGTGGAAGTCCGGAACCACCAGCCTCCTGGGCCGCCGCGCTATCGCTCGACATGAAAGCGCCCTTGAGTCCCTTGACTCCCTTGGCGACGTTTTGGCCGCCCTTCTTCCAGTTGAACTTCCTCGGCTGGCCCTTGCGGATGCTGACCACCTGAGTTCCAGGAACTATCGTAGCCGGCTCAGCCTCTTCGGACAGGTTGGCTGTAGTCACCGACGGCGTCACGTCGCTGGACGCGGTCTTCATAGCTTCGATGGAGTTCATCGACTTCTCTTTGCTGTGGGAGTAGATCCCGAGGCCATTGGGGCCGCGGCTCCCCTCTTGCGAAGAATTGGCCTTGTAGAGCTCCTGGACTTGGTGGACCAGCTGGTTGTTCAGCTCTGCCAATTGCGCGTTCTTCGACGACAGTTGCTCGAACTCCTGGAAGCTCTTTTCCTTCATGCGGCTCAGTTTGCCCAGTTCCTCCGCCGTGTCATTCCGCTGCTGGATGAGCTCCTCGACTTGCGGCCCATACGTCTCCTTTAGCTTTTGAATCGACTCGACAAACTCTCTCAGAACGGTATTCGTAAGTTTCCCGAGATCCAAGGGTCCACTGGCGCCATGCTTCTCCGCTTCGAGATGGTCCGTCAAAACAGAGAGCTCCCGCATAGCTATCTCCTTCTGAGCATCCAAGACGACCATGGTAGACCGCTTCTCGTGTAGTTCCGTGTTGACCTGCGTGACATCGGCCGCTTTATTAAGCAGAGCTTCCATCTCTGCAGCCTTATGCTCTTTCTCCAAAGCCCGCTGGCGCTCCTTGCGTAGCTCGTTCCGGAGCCAGGCCGTTTCTTCGAACGTGGTCCCTACATCTGGCGCGCCTGTCGTCCCATTAAGCGGTGACTTTGGTCGCTTGGCAAATCGGGTGCTCTTGTCGCTAAAGCTGCGGCCATGGCGCACGGAATTCGACACGCGGCGCAGGAACGACTCGCTATTCTGAACCGTATGCGATTCATCCGACCCCATCATGCGCGCAACATCTTCGTCCATTGACAAGTCGCCTCCGGTGCTATACTGCGGCAATGATGGAGAATCGGTCATGCGCTGGGAGTCCGACTCAAGCGTGCCGAGAGAATTACCCCGGGTGTGGCTGGAGGGTTCGACATTATTAGACTGGCTGCGATCCCTGGCCGCCTTGACGCTCGCCCTGTACGGGGACATGTCGTGCGCGGTGCCCGATGCAGGAGTCGTGCTTTCACTCCATTCGTCGACGTGATCTGAAGTCTGTACTGGCGGTGATCCGATCTCCTTCCTCGGTATCTGGTGCAGCTTGCTGCTCTCCAGTGAGTCACCCCGCTTCGGAAGATACGGCAAGCCGTTTGCAGAGCGCGCGGAATCCATTGAGTTATTCTCATTAAGCCTCCTCAGCTCATGAGAAGGGCGGACGGGGAAACGACCCTCAGCTCCAATAGGTCTCTGCAGGTCGAGGGAAGCCGCATCTCTTGACCTCGCGCTCTCGGCGCTTGCCGGAGAAAACGAGCTGATCTCTCTCATGTTCAACGGCAGATCAGAAGAACTGCGGGTTGAAATGGACTTCCCGCCTATCGGGACATCATGCAGCTGGAAGTTGTCCCCCTTGCCGACAGCGCCACCTTCCTCCTGGCGCCAGACCGTCGTGTCAAGATCGAGACGGTCACGCCCCTTCTCCTGGTACGCGATGTGAGGGGACGAGCTTTCAGAGGGTGTGATGCGTGGGGTGTGCTCTTGGCGGTGTTCGTTTCTCGACGATTTTTGTGACGACCCAACAGACTTGCGCTGATCGCGGACGGCGCCACTGCTCGCCGGGCGAGAAGACGAGCCCTCCTCCGAAGGATCAAACGCGACAGGTATAAGAAACTCTCCACCACCATCTGCATCGGTATCGCGGGGCACCATCGAGTGTCGGTTGCTGCGGTAGGTACTCGAGGGAAGAATAAGAGTTTCTGGAGGACAGTCAGCACCATCCACCTTCCGTTTGTTGTCACCCAGCAGAGGATCCGGACCTTGGTTGGCTGATTGACGGGCTGATGAGTCTTCAGGCTGCGGAAGCGACCCAGCCGGTCGACGAGACGCGGTCTCCGTTGTCGGTTCGACATAGGCTTCAGGAGCGATCTCATCCCCTAGCCTATCAGTTTCGTCGGGGGGCGGTAGCGAGGGCAAAGACTTGTCGAGCTTCGCGTTCACCGAGGTCGGCTTCTTGGCCGTGGGAGCACCACGGTTTTTCTTCCTCCGGCGCTGCATTAACGACTCATGGCACTCCATACAGAAGATACCCTGCGACGTCCGAGCATAGCGCAAGTTCTCGATTTGCTTCTTGCAGTTCCGGCACTTGAAGCACTGAGAGCAAAACGCCTGGTCGCCGGTCAAGATGGCCAGATCCTCGATCTTGTTCGCGCACGAGCTGCAGCTGTACGTGCAATTGCTGCAGATCAACGAGCCGTCGCCGAGTAGCAGCAGGTGGGCGTCCGAGTCCAGGAGCGTGCCGCAGGTACTGCACCGAAAACAGTCGATATGCCACCTATTGCCCGCTGGACGGAAGGACAGTTGTCAGCCAGCCAACGGCGGACGCATTTCGCCAGAGGGAGGGAAGCTTACCCAGCTCGAACGCTTTGCCTTCTTCGAGGATCTAGACAAACAGGACACGGTCAATCAGCGGTCTTCGATTGTCACTCAGTCAGGACGCGCATACCTCTCCACAGCCTTTGCACGGGTACGGGACATCGTCCTGGTCCATGGGAGACTCGGAATGCACAGCTACCGACTCCATCTCCAGCAACTTTCGCGCGAATGCTCAGCACACTCTAAGCGGTGATCACGTAAATGTCGGGAGTCAGGACGGCGGGTCAATGTCTCGGGACAGGAGCGGTGGTACAGAAGCGGACGCGAAAGGGGGTTGCGACCTGGACTGGATCCGACACAAAACAGAAACCCCCCAAAAAAATAAAAAAATAAAAAAATAAAAGACACAACGAGACAAAGCCGACCGATCGAGATTATTAGGGGTGGGAAAGCGATCGCACTGAGGGAAATGTAGGCAGCGCGGGAGGCAGGAGGAGCGGTGGGAGGGGAAGACGGGACAACGACGGCATCCAAGGACACGCTAATTCGGGCAGCGAGACGAGAGGGAAGAGTCGGAGAAGCGAGCCAGTTGGGACTGGATAAAGACTGGATAAAGACTAGGTGCGAGTAGTCGCAGTAGTAGCGTAGGTAGGTAGGTATAGGTAGGTGTAGGTAGGTAGGTGGCTCAGGAACAACGCAGCAGAGTGGGAGGGATCAACAAAGCAGCAGCAACAATAGCATGCAGAACGTGGAACGGCCAGATGCAAATGGACCGACTGCAGCGTGGCAGGGGACGCAAGGGGAGAGAGGGCGAGGGCGCGGCGGTGGTGGTCAGGGGGAGAGGACAAGACGAGCGAGGCGTTTCAGGTAGAGCCCCTCGTGCCGGTGTATAAGAGTATCCTGTAGTTCTACACTACACACTGTAATGCAGGAATATACTCTGTACTCTTCCCTCGACCCCATTCTGGCAGTCAAGGACTACTAACTGAGTATCTCTACAGTTATTTGTATATTATTGCATTGCATTGCATTGCTCTGTTCAGCATCTGCTCCTAGATCTGTCTGTATCTCCGTTCTATCTTTAGCTGAAACGCTGAGTCATCCAGATTCACCGCCTGCTCGTGGGCGGTGGGGTACTGCAGGCAGAATATCTCCCAGTCTATATTATTGCCTAGTTTAGTAAATAGCAGTACTCTATCCCAACGCCGTCCAATGCAGGCAGTATAAGTTTCAATCCAACACCCTAAGTTTCCAACGATTGATGAATCACGCTAGTCCGATACGTCTCACTGCGCTGGATCAGCTCCGCATGCGTACCCTGCTCCGCGCACCGGCCGTCCTCGACCAGGAAGATCCGGTCCGCGCGGTGGATCGTATTCAGCCGGTGTGCAATCGCCACGATCGTCGTCTTCCCGGCCAGCGTGCCCAAAGCTTCCTGGATGCGCTTTTCGGACTCCACGTCCAGCGCGCTCGTCGACTCGTCCAGCAGCAGCATGCGCGGCCGCCGCACCAGCGCCCGCGCAATCGACAGCCGCTGCCGCTGCCCGCCCGAGAACTGCCTCCCGTCGTGGCTGCACACCGTCTCGTACCCGTCCGGCAGCGCGGCGATCACGTCGTGGACGTTCGCCATCCGGCACGCTTCCTCGATCTCGGCCTGCGTCGGCTCGTAGCCCGGTCGTGCGCCCAGCCCGATGTTGAACGCGACGCTGCCTTCGAAGAGCACGTTATCCTGCGGCACGAGCGCGATGTCGTCGCGGAAGTCCGTGCCCAGCTGTTTGGTGATGTCGCGCCCGTCCACGACCACAGACCCCGAGATCGGTCGGTAGAATCGCTCGAGCATCGAGAATGTCGTCGACTTGCCTGACCCGCTCGGTCCGACCAGCGCGCAGAAGTGGCCCGGTTTGATGTCGAGGCTGAGGCCTCGCAGGATGGGCCGCTCCGGCCGAGACGGATACGTGAAGTAGACGTTGTGGAGCTGCGCCCCGAGTCCGGCTTCGACTGGCGGTCGTGGTGCTCCGGTGTTTGCTGCCTCCAACCCTGCTTCGATATCCTCTGTTTTCTCGCCGGCGAGGTCGCCGGGGGCTCGTAGGGTTTGCGACAAACCCGGGTTCATTTCCTCTTCCGCTGACTGAGTGGTGAGCAGATTGACGATGTTCGAGGACGCCACTCGGGCCTTTGAAATGTCCGGCGCAAGGGCAAACATCTGCCCACAAGACTGGGTACTGAACAGGAGAGCAGGCAAGACAATGAAGAACTCTGTCTGGGTGTAGAGTCCGCTGGCGATCTGCTTTGATCCCCACCAGTACGCCAACGCATAGACCAGGTTACTGATACTGAACGCCAGTGCCAGCCACGAGTTCCCGAAAGTAATCGACCTCATTGTCTCCTGGTACGGGCGCTGCAGAGCACGATTGTACACCTCATACGACTGCTTTTCCAGGGAAAACGCAGACACTGCTCGAATGTTGTCGACGGCCTCGACTGTGACCGAAGTCGCGTGGGCGAATGCTTTCTGGTGTCTTTCTGCGAACTGCGCCTGCGTCCGCAGCTTCATGTACCCCGACGCCAGCAGAACAGGGATAGTCGGGAAAAGAACAATTGTGATCTTCCAGGCAATCGCGAAGGATAGCACAAGACCGGCAACGAGGTTCACTGCCGTGGCGAGTAGCAGGCCAACGGTCGTCCCGGTAATGCCACTTAGGGCGGCCGCGTCGCCGGTGATATGCGTCATCAATGTTCCCGGCGTACGGTCTTCCTCGTTGTGCCACTGCATGGTCTGGCCCAGCAGGGACCGCAGCGAGAATACTCGAATGCGGAATAGGATCTTGTCGGCGGCCCAGCCAAAGGCACACCCGCTGGCTATGTTGGCACCAAACGCAACCAAGGCCAGGACGAAGAACAGCAGCCCGAACAGATCTCCGGCGTCTCTGATACTAGCAGCCCCCTTACACGGACTCAATTCTCCTACTGTGTGGCCAAAGACAACCGCCTCAGCGGAATACGTTCCACCTATGATAGCAGACACCGCAAGCCCCAGCAGGAGGAAGAGAATTTGGGGTCGAACCAAGGAATACGTGTACTTGGTGGTGAACCACCCGGAGCGCTTCTTCTTCCCATGGTCTCCGCCGGAAGACTTGGACGAAGGCGGCGTCTCGCCGCCAGACTCGTCCGTGAAATCAGAGCTGTTGACGCCGACAAAAGGCTCCTTCTTTTCGGAGGCTTGAGTCTCAGTAACCGACGTTTCGTTGGAAGCGTCGCTGATCGGGTCACCCACGCCGAGCGCGTCTTCGGCACTGAGTTTTCCTAGATTCTGCAGCCGCACCATCTCGGCATAAACGCCGCCCCTGGCAACCAGATCCGCGTGCGACCCTTCCTCGGTGACACGACCGGTCTGTACGACCACGATTTTATGGGCATCTTTGGCTGTCGCTAGCCGGTGGGCAATGGACACGGTTGTGATACTCTCGGACACTTTCGACAGCGCAGCCTGGATAAGCTGCTCGCTGGTGGAATCTAGGGCGGCTGTGGCTTCGTCCAGAACCAGCACCGAGGGCTCGCGCACAAGCGCCCGGGAGAGTGCAATCCGCTGCTTCTGGCCTCCGCTCATCTGATTTCCGGACGTGCCGACGTTCGTCGCGAGGCCGTGCGGCAATGCCTGGATGAAGTTCAGCGCATTCGCACTAGCAGCCGCCTGCCGCACAAGATCGACTATCTCGGAAACAGTGCCGTCGTAGTGAGAAAGGGCATCCTTCTCCGAAACCCCTTCCCGCATCATCTGCGCAAGATCAGGCAGGCTCGAGTCGAGGATGAAAGGCGCCATATGCTGATGCTTCTCCGCCGCGGACGAAACGAGACCGTACGCGATATTCTCCAGAATGGACCGATCTAGCAAAGACGGCTCCTGCTGCACGAAGCCAATGTTCCCACGCAGGTATTTAACGTTCAAGTCCCGGAATCTCTGCTGCCCAATAAGAAGCTCTCCAGGTTCTGGGTCATAGAACCGCTCTAAGAGGGATACAACAGTCGACTTTCCACCACCAGACGGCCCAACAATAGCCGTATGTTTCCGAGGGGGGATGGCGAAGCTCACGCCTTGCAGCACAGGAACATCAGGACGAGAAGGATATCGGAAGTGGACGTCTTGAAATTTGATCTCATCCTCTCCGAACGGGGCGGACTTGTCGCCTTCATCGGAAGTTCCATCAATGGACGACGGGCGGTCGATGACCGCCAGCAGCCGCTCCGACGCGCCAGCAGCCGAGGCGAAAACGTGCACAAACGGAGCGACTTGCGAGAGAATAAAGGACGCGTCAATAAGCATGAAGATGACGGTGTAGACATCACCGACGGAGACGCCAGTGCCGTTGTGCGCGACGGAATGAGCTATCATCCGAGCGCCCTGCCAGAAAGCCAGGGCATTGGCGCTATAGGCGACGAAATAGAGGAAGCCCAGCTGCAGTGCATGAACAAGGGCCTTCTTAAGGGTATCAATCCGCGACTCGGCGAGCAGGTTGGCGAACAGCTTTTCCAGACGGTCGTTGGCATTGAAGGCATGCACCAGCATCAGATGCGACAAGCTGGACGAAGCAATGGAAGTGGCAGAATTGGCATACTCGGCAATACGACCCGCGTACTTTTTGATATAGTGGCCGCCGGCAAACGACATGAAGAAGTAGCACGGCAACAGAGACACGAGCATGCCGGCGATAACCTTGACCTTGATAAAGGCGATGATGTACGCGGTGACGAAGTACGAGATGCTCCCAATGACAAGGCCGACCTTCTCGGACGTCCCGGCCTGGACGACCTCGATGTCACTGACCAGGCGCGAGAGCACATCGCCGGAGGGAAGCGACTCGATGAAGCCCGCTTCCTGCTTGATCACGCTCTCAAAGTAGCGCCTCCGGTACCTCCGGGCGATCCGCTCGCTGACCAGACACCAGCACACGGTGTGGATGTAGAGGCAGCAGAAATTGCCAATGGTGATATAAATGACATACAGCACCTTCTGGTTCACGGTTTCCGACAAATGGGCGCTGGAGCCCTGCCCGGAGCTGCATGTGACCTCGTTCAAGCTGTTGATGAGCTGGCCAAAGACAATGCCGAGCAAGGGGAAGGGGATGCCGGAGCCAATTGCAAAGATCACGCCGCCGATGACGAGGAAGACATCCTTGGTCGTGTAATCCAGCGAGAAGAGCAGCCGGACATAGGCAAAGCATCGCCGGGCGTCGTCTTTGGTGGGTATGCACCGCTTCAGCTGCTGCAGGGGCTTGTTGTCGGCCTGGTTAAGCGTTTAGATCTTGACTGGTTTCCCGGCAGGTGGGCGGGGTACATACGGCGTCAGAATCCTGGACTGCACTGCTGCCATCCCGCGACGTATCTGACATTGACATTGTACCGTCGGTGTTGTAACAGAGGGTAGGTCGCCGACGGATCGTCCGGGGTTATTCTCGGAGAGCTTCGAGATCGTCCCAAGGATACACTCTAGTCACAACCAAGGGAAACACATACACAGAGCGACATGAAGAACAGCCGTTGCCAAAAAAAGTGTCCAAAAGCAATGCAAATCCCACAAACAGGCCAAAAAAAAAAGGAAGAAAGGCGGTTCAGCCCAGCGACAGGTACATGGCGAATTGAGACCGAGAGTGAAGAAGGAAAACGCAAAGTCGAGTCGAGTCGAGGAGGGGAAGAAAGAGATCAATTCGCAGTCAATGGATAGACGGATAACGGGCTGGCTGACAAGCTGGAAGATGGAAGATGGAAGATGGAAGATGGAAGAACCAGGAACGATCAGATAAGAAGAGGAGAGGGGAGAAAAGAGGACAAGCGAGCGAGAAAAGGACGAAAAGAGCGGAAGAGAACTCCACTCGCCGCGCTGCAGAGGCATGGACACACAGTCTAGAAATGGGTCTGGCTCTTGGGCTCTTGTCAGTCTCTGTTGATCGGCGTCCGGTTTCTCCCTACAACTCCCCCTCCAGTCTCCGCCGGTGCTGCACTGCAACAGCGCATTGAAACACCCCAGTCGATGCACGAGGGGCTTGCAGTCAGTCAGGCAGTGCAGTCAGAGAGGCAGTCGGCTAATCAATCAATTGCCCGCTCTGCAGGGTCAGTCCAGTTCTCGTGGAAGCACAGTCGAGTCTGGGCAGTGGAGCGGATGGAGCAGCAGCCCAGTACGTAATTCCGACTCGGAGCTTTTAGCAGAATTTTATCTGATCTGATTGATACCTGCGTGGTGCACACAGCGTGTCTTCAGCCGTATCGCCGAAATGCCCCGCCAAAATTACGCCCAGTCAATTCTCAGCCGTCTTTCTGAAACCACCGTCAGAATTTTCAAACGTGCTGTGGAAAACGAAGGGATGGGCAGACACCGCTCCCAACGCCCAGATCTAATCAGATGGTCTCAATCTAATCAGATAGCGCCGATGATCGGCCTCGTCAGTCCGCCTGTTCCGGCCTCAGTCCATCATCTCTTTTCTTGTCATATGCGTCTCCTGCCTGCCGAGTCCTTGGCTCATCGACCTGGCATACTCATGCGTACAGGTGTTGACCCCCAGTAGAGAATCATCTGCCCGCCTCGCATACACTCCAGACTCGGCCACCTTGTTTACTGTACTCTACTGGACCAGCATTCTTAAAAGAATGTATGTTAATTAAGTATATACAGGAAGTAAAAAAATACAAAAATAAAAGAATAACCCAGCCCAACAACAACAACTCAAAAAAACGAACGACAAATACAAAAAAACACACACCCGCCTCCCCACGCCCAAACTGGACACCAGGAGGCAACCAACCCCCGGGGGGTCCGGAGACTCTACTGCCTACCAATGTAGTACGACAGCATGTTCCGGGAGTCCTCCCGGAGGGTCCCCAGGGCCTGCCAAAAATTGGCCTCTGGGGGGGTGACCAGGCTGTGCAGGTTAATGCACAGCAAGGTCACCGACCTCCTGGCATCCAGCCGGGAGCCCGCCAACACCTCCCCACAGAACTTGCCAATCCGCCCAACGAGGCGGTTGGGGAGACGGGTGTGCACCCTCGACAGAATCGCCGTCGCCGCAAAAATGCCCAAATTGACAACATGGTACCCCTGCTCATCCCTGTCCTCCGCCACGATGACATCCAACACAGCGTCCAACGCATCCCCCGCTTTACATACACCCGCAATGTCCTCCACTGTATCCTCCAATCCACTGACAATGTGGCTGTTTCCTCCGTAGTTCCTCCGTGCACTGACGAGCGCGGCCATCGCCTTCGGGTAGTAGGCAGAGAAGTACTTCTTGCAGTTCCAGAACATGAAGCGGATCGTGAGAAGGGTTTGAGTACTCAGATCCAGAGGGCGACCGAGAAATCCGACTTTCTCGCTGGCTGGACGTTCCATCGCCTCAAGCAGCGTCATCAACAGCCGGTCAAACAGTTCTTCATCCCCAAACATATCGTCATGATGCTCAATCAGCCCCTGCAGCTTGCGGTACGCGACCACATCCATCGTATCCTTGCTGATCCGCTCAAGCCCCTTGCAGATCATCTCTCGCGCTGCCTCCGGATCCTTGGATCTCGGACTGATAGTCCGGCGCTTTTCGGTCGCCTCTATTTTTCTCCAGCGACGACGATTCGGATCATCGGCCGGCTTGATGTGCGGCTGGATCATACCTCCACTCGAACGGCGCCTGGTCACGCCAAGTGGAGGCAGCTTGTTATCAGGATGAGTGGGCTCCTCGGCCGGCTCGCTGGGCGGCTGGATCATACTTCCACTCGAACGGCGCCTGGTCACTTCAGGTTGAGGCAGACTGTTATCAGAATGAGTGGGTTCCTTGGCCGCTTGGGTGGGCGGCGGGATGATCTTTCCACTCGAACGCCGCATGGTCGCGGCAACTTGAGGCTGCTTGTTATCCCGATGAGCGGGTTCATCGATATGCAATTCTTCCAACGCGTTGTTAGGCCTCGAAACAACTCGCTGGTCAGATGAGGTTTTGAAGACTTCGCTGTTCGGCGGCGGGGTATTTTCAGCGAATTGATCAAACGCAATTTCATCGACTTTATTCATCGGTGGGAGCGTATCTTC
>RAQS01000458.1:0-13034 GCA_003698115.1 Aspergillus sp. HF37 | reverse complement strand
CTCGTCTAGTAGATTATGTTATTACTATAGCGGAATTCCTTAGCGAGAACGGTTACCAATTTCTCGTTTTCGAGGGCAGATATGTTAACGGCTCGAGATTTAGGAGAAAGTCTAAAATCAGCCCTTTAACTTATACTAATTCTATGCCAAAGGACCTCATAGTTAAGGTATAGAAGGTGGTTAAAAGTTAGTAGTATTTTAGTTGTGTCGCGTTAACGCTAGTATAATCTTTCTATTAAAACCCTATATATATATATATATATAAATATTAAATGCCTATATAATACTTCATATACTGATGTGACGGTTAGCAGACAGCCGAAAAGGGCTACTTCGGCGGCCATTTTGGGCGTCTCTCTAACCAACTGTCGTCTTGGCATTACGGATGCGTATTCCCACGGCCACGGGCTTTTCCTCCACGCCAGGCCACAGCTTCTTGTCCCTTGTCCCTAGTCGCTAACTTCAAACTGTGAAGGAATAGAGCGCGTGTACCCAGTCTATTTAAAAGAAATTAATGTTAGCGGCCGGATGTGCGTCCTAGCTCTATCAGCTGTTTTTCAGCTTGCTGCTGCCTGATCTGATTCTATTCATTTCTTTCTTCCACCAATTGATGTGAGGCTAGCTGGCTGACCTTTGACCAATCTCCGAAACCTCCGATGGATTGCCTAATTGAGTTGTTTTTTAGGCTGTTTTGTAGCCTCATGTAAGATATAACGAAGCTGTAGTATTCAGATTGAGAAATCAAACCTTTCATTGCTACAATCCTGGCCAAACAGAGTAGATCGACAGTTTGATATGTTCGTCACCCCCGAATTCTCGTGCACCTTAGCGAAAGAGATCAGATCCTCATCACAGCAAGAAGGGATCAAACCCACTAGTTCCCGATTGGTTTTGAAGAGGTTCATTTGTCTCTTAGGCGATAAGCTGCGTTTTCCTGGGTTTCTTAGCGTCGCGGTATTGAAAGTGGAAGAGTCTGAGGATGAAGGTCAAGGAACATCAAACCACTTTCAGGCAGCACTCTTAAAGTACATGTTTGGACACCATGCATTGCCTCAGCCTCAAACTGACACACTGGTACAGAACTAGCTGCATTTTTGCCTTGCCTTGGCGCCGGGCAGCCAATCACTGACACTATGCAATATTGTTATGCAGCCTACGCGCCTCATAAATCGCCAGAATTAGTTGTCACCTGATCATATAGTTTCTGTCGAGTCTTATTGTGGAAAAGTTTTTGCATGACTATTAGAGATACTGGCTTTGCTAGTGCTAAACGTAGCTAATAAAGCAATGGCTAATATGTGAGAACTATCTGTAGGGTAGAATATGAAGGATTCGCAGCGGGCCAGTTGCCGGATCTCCGCAGTTAGGACGCCGAATCCTAGTTGATCGTGAGAGGTTAAAGGACATCTCCACAAGAGACCTGCAGGTTACGGACCGACAAACAATGCCGAAGATCCCATTGTGTGGGAATGGGGATTGACAGAACATCTCCGCGATCAAAGGGCCGGCCCACTCAGATTCATGGGAGCCCTGGTGGATCCACCGGAGTACTCCATACTCTGATACAGCATGAGAATTTACTTGCCGTCAACATTTGCATCGGGTGTAAAGTATTGGGGTCTTTTACTAGTGGTAGTATCGCTAGTGGTATATCGTTCAATTACACACACCATATTTCGTAATGCCCGAGTTCAATAACCTTATAGCCCAGTGGTCCAGCTCGATCTCTGTTTCGTCCTTTAGCGGGAGCAATTCGTGACTCACGAGATCGGAGGTGTAGTACTCGATCGAGCGAAGATTAAAGTCCTGGAAAATGGCAGCCCTTAAAGAATCGAACATCGCTGATCTGACGAAGCTAGCGTGGGCCTGAAAGGAGTGGAGGTACTGAGCATGGGAGGTCAGTGACATTTGTCCTGCAGGAGACGTCGAGAGTACATACGATGATGGCCCGAGGCCATATATTCGTCGCTGTCGTCCACGGCGCGTTGAAGTACACTTCCGGGCTGGGGTGATAGAGGAGATTGCGGCGAACAACCTGTATAGGCGAGGTTGTTATAGTGGACGTTCTCCAACCCGGTGGCAGCGGATCTCATAACGGACGGGGTCTTCGTCCGGAGAAGGGCGTGCCCAATCGCGCGCTCCAGTGCGGCTTCTTAAAAGCCCCCCCAGGTCAATGCTCGCAGACTCGGACTCCATCGAATCAGGTATCACATCAATCATCCGGCGAATATAGCCGGAATTATAAAACAGCCCCTGCATGTCTATCTCATTGGCCGAGTCACGCTGCCCGGGACCGTCATCGATGTCCGGCTACTTGGCAGCAAGTTAACTGTCCCATTGGGTCGTTCTCTCTTGCGGCGCTCCACACACCATTGCCTGCCTTTGCGCCGAATGCGCGAGTTCAGTAATACATCTGTTCTGCCTGTGGCTCTCCGCAAGCCTCAGTCCTCGGAAGCATCCGGAGGGGGCCAAAGATGGTGTGACTGGCAAGTATAGAGTGGGAGAGGACTATCTTGTTGGCAGTCGGGCAGCCCGGCCAGCATGGCGAAAAGCAATTATGCATTCTTAGGCCTGGCGGGTGTTGTTTGAACCAGTATTAGTCTCAGACTTGCATTCCAAGCAGTTTTACCATGCGCAACCAATTTGGATCCGGCTCATTCAAAAACTAGTCAAGCCAGACCCGGTCTAGCTGGATCCTCGGGCCTCTTCGAGCCTGCTCTCCAGAGGGACCAGCATTTCCAGATCAACCTATCTCCCCACGCAAGTCATGGAGGCCAATGCAGGTAGACGAGCCGGTCTGCGTTCCGGATACCTCTAGGTTTCTCGTCTCCTGCGCTGCTTTGATTGCGTGCTTGGCGGCATCAGACTGAACGGAGGGTTCCGTGCGCGACCGATGACAGCGCCCCCTACTTTGTGCCGGATCCATTGGCCGCCAGTCGGGCTATAGCTGGTGTTTTAAGCCTGCCACGCGGCCAGTGATTGGTCAGATCCCAAGCCACCAAGCCTGATCGAACACGCACGCGAGAGTCTCTCTCCGTGCCTTTTTTGTCAAACAGGGACCTCGCATGAGCGGACCGAAATCCTAACTTGAGTTGGGGTTTTCGACCTCGCTTGAGCGGGCCGAAATCCTAACTTGGCTTGGGGTTTTCTGTATCTACTATGGCCCGTCAATATTTGAAAATATAAATGCGCAGGCCGCCAGCTCGACTTGGGGAATACTTCAAAACGACACTACCACCTAGCAATCGCAGTACAGTGTCTCAAGGTTGTTCTGTGCGCTAGATACTTTTTCCCTTCGCTGCTTTCGCTATGGCCCACAAAGAGAAAAACGACGGTGAATTCCAGCATCCAGTGAGCAAGCCTGCACCAGTCCAGTCTCACGACACCCGCTAACGACCGTCTTCCTCTTTGTAGGTCGACGAGAAGCATGTTACTGTCAGGTCCAAGGTGACAAAGGGAGATGAGAGGTTCGAGCAGGCTATGATCAAGGAGCCTCCTAGCCCCTTCAGATCTCTATTGCTCATAGCAATTATCGGTGTGTCATTCTGCTGCTCAACAGCAAACGGTTATGATGGCTCTCTCTTCGGTACATTGCTTGCCAGCGACACCTTCACGGGTTATTTCAAAATAAAGAACGACGGACTATTTACCGGTATGTACTAGATGTCCTCACTTTCACATGGGATTGACCCGAAACCTAACAATTCCTAGGAATCGTAACGGCCATGTACCAGATCGGCTCCGTTGCGGCCATTCCCTTCGTCGGCCCAGCCATTGACACCTGGGGCCGACGATGTGGCATGTTCATCGGCTCTGTGATCATCATTCTTGGCGTTATTATCCAAGTGGCCTGCGTCAATAATGCTAATACCGACCAATTTATGGCCGGCCGCTTCTTCCTGGGCTTTGGCGTTTCCATTATTTCTGCCGCAGGCCCTACCTATGTTATCGAATACGGCCATCCTGCATATCGTGGCATTATAGGTGGTCTCTATAACGTTATGTGGCCTGTCGGAGCCCTCGTCGCTAGTGGAGCTGCCCGCGGTGGCCTTAATTACGCGGGCAATACGTCGTGGATGATTCCCGTCGCTCTTCAAGTGATGTTCCCTGGTATTGTTATGTTTTGCGCCTTCCTTCTCCCTGAGTCGCCGCGTTGGCTTTACACTCGAGGAAAGCGCGAAAAGGCGATCGCATATCTTACCAAGTACCACGGCGGCGGGAATCGAGATAGCGAATGGGTCAAACTTCAGTTAACAGAGTACGAAGAAAGTTTGGAGATGAACGGCACAGACAAGAAATGGTGGGACTACCGCGCATTATTCCGAGACCGCGGATCCCTCTATCGTCTCCTATGTAACTGTTTGGCGTCGCTCTTTTCACAATGGGCTGGCAATGGTATCGTCTATACTCCTTCCCCTCTATTCCCTAGGGCAAGGTTAACCTGCAATCTCCAGGTGTTGTGACTTATTTTCTGAGCTCCTTCCTCGATACCGCTGGTATTCGCGGGGAGACCACCCAAATGAACGTCCAACTAGGCATGAGTGCTGTCCAGATCGTCTTCGCCGCAGCCGGAGCAAGTTGTGTTGATAAGTTCGGGCGCCGTCCAATGCTTATTATAGTCAATATTGTCTGCTGCTTCTGTTGGGTTGGAATCCTCGTCCCATCTTCAATTGCCAACATCACGGACCCCGATTCAAAGGCTCAACAGGAGGCTGTCGCCCCTCCCGTTAGCAAAGCCGTCCTGGGTTTTGTTTATATCTTCCAGATGTGCTATTCATTTGGTTGGACGCCTATGCAGGCTCTTTACCCAGTCGAGGTCCTCTCCTTTGAGATGCGAGCTAAAGGAATGGCCTTTTCGTCCCTTTTCACTCAAATCGGTAAGGCTCACCTGATTTCAACTCATGCTAAGGCAGTTGCACTAACGTGCGCTTTGACAGGCCTATTGGCGAACCAGTTTGGCATTTCTGTGGCGCTCGAGAGAATCGACTGGAAAACATATATTGTCCTCTGCTGTTGGTGCTCAGTTCAAGCCTTCATTTTCTACTTCCTTGTCCCGGAAACCAAGGGGCGTACTGTACGTTATAAATTTCTTACCAAGTTGTTGGTGGCCCTGTTACAATGAGCGTGCTAACCCTAGATTAACAGCTCGAGGAGCTCGACCACATCTTTCACTCTAAAAGCCCCGTTAAGGAGTCGATTGCGAAGAAGAATGTCGCTGTCGATGCGAATAACGACATTATTCACATCGAGGAGGACGGTGGCTCTGCATAGGTGTCCCGGCTGGTATTGTTTTCGATTTAGGATTCCTGTATAGGGTGGCTGATATGATCCGCCCAGTCAGCATTGCGATGATGGTCTTAGTATTGGCTCTTGTCTGAATAGTAATTAAATCAGGAGAAGCGACATCTTTCGCCTTTTCCCAAGGATATCGTTGCAGCGTGACCAGAAAACCCCGGGCAAGTCGATGTGCTGCAGCAAGTCGAGCCTGCGTTCTCACATCGACTCGTGCATTTTTGCTATACAACAGCACAAGTGTATTCGCCCGATCATTCACGAGGCTTCCCGAGGTGATTTGTCGTGGAGGAAAGACTCCCCAAAGCTTAGAATGCCTGGATCTTGGAAGGCGGGGCCGCGCAGAAATAACAGGATCTGTTGGCACCCATGGCGGTGAGGGCCTGTTGCGGAGTACTAGTTACAGTAAACCCCCTTTATAAGCAACTACATCGGCCAGTCACTTCAAGTGCTTATAAAGAGGTATTGCTTATATCACGCTATATACATAAATCAATATTATCTGTCTAAAATAACCTCCGTATGTCCGCCTGCTACTTTTTCCAACCCGTCTCCATAAAAGGACCTTTTCGTGACGGCAGAGAAGCTAAATAAGACCTTAATTATCGTCCTCCTGCTGTTCTTTATGGATTTAAAGCTATTGTGGGCTCTCTAGTGCCTCGAAACCTAAAATCTGCGGGAGAATAGTATGAGGAAACGATATTTGGACGTTCGCAGACCATGGTCGGGCCCGTATGTAGGTAAAAACAAGGGGCTCGGAGCTCGGAAGAACTCGGACGGAGGTACTTTATTGGTAAGGTGTCCGTGGCGTGTCCTGGAGATTCGGAAGCTAAGGCCCCCAGCGAGAAAGTCATCCGTGCTTCCCATAGAGGTCAGAGAGGATGGCTGTATACGGCAGGAGTGACGGGCAGGAGACGGATGGTTCAATAAGGGCCGTTTCTGGCGCCCCGCTAACCGTCACAACTAGTACTATATTTAATTTACTAGCTTTATAGTGTTAAATTAGTTAAGATATTAAACTTTAAAAATAGACTAATAGTGTATTATATATCTAGTATTATATTATCTACAGTATAGCTCATATTTTTTTCATCTCTCCCTCGCTATGCTAGATATTAATTTCCTTTATTAATTATATATTACTATCTACTAAGTATTAGATATATATATTTAATTTTTAATATTATTGTTTATTCTAATAAAACTGAAAATAGGTACATGCTAGACATAATTACATAATTATTATAACTATTCTAGTGTTATAAAACAAAAATAAACTTTTTTCTTTTGAAATACAATATATGTTTTTATTGTAAAAATAGAGTAAGTTTTTTCTAACTAAAGAAGATCTAGCATAAGATTATATTTAAGATAATTAAGGAAAACATAATAATAAATATACTTTTTTAAGTCTAATTAGATCTATGTGATATTAGTTACGTATAAAGAGATTAAATTCCTGGTTCTAGTTTTTATATAAAATATAATATTTTTCGTACCTAGCTTATTTTTTTTTATAGTGGCTTTTTATTAATTATATTATAACTTAAATATTCAACTAATATTAATAACCCTTCTGCCCTCGCTTCGTTCGGACAGCTTAGGACTAGTAAGTTTAAATTTAGTAAATACTACTATAATCTTACTAGCATAAAATCTGCATCTATCTACCTACTAATGAAGAAGCTATAAAAAAAGGTACTATAGGTAATAAGGAATTAGCGGATTAGTAAGGACTTGGCTAGCGAATCTGGCAGGCTAATCCGTGGGTTAACAGGCAGATCAGCAAACAGGTCAGCAGGCAGGCTATCAGGTAGATTAGTAGGTATAGGTGTGTAGATGAAGAGAAAAAAGCGGTAGAGAGAGATAGAGGGTTTTTAGATAATTAACCGCATTAAGATATTAAAATAACGCTAAGATGCTAACGCTAAGAGGCGATATAAATACTCATAATAAGACTCTTTTTTCTTTATATAATAGTGTAGATCAGTGCTAATAGTGTAAGAAAGATATCTATATATATTAGTATAATACGAGCGATTTATTAATTTAACTCTAAAACGTTATATACCTTCTCTATCCCTTATTATAGTTAATATATAATTATTATAACAACATATAGAATTCTATGTTAAGGAGTAGCGGCCGCACCTTGATATTTAGAGAAAGGAGGCTAATTATTATAGTAATATCTAGTAATCGGCGGAATAAGATAATTTAAGAATATAATGTTAATTAATATATATAACTTTAATAAGACCAAGTTGAGAATTAGGATGAGAAGATATAAAAAAAATTATAATATAATCTATTAAGGCTATTAATAGGCGCTATAGATAATAAAATCTATTCCATAGTTATTTTCGCGACTTTAACTTATCTTTTTCTATATTATAAAATATGTCTATCTTTCTTTCACTTCTAATTACATTATCGTTTAGATCGTAATATATGGTTAAATTTATTACTTTAACTATTCCGCTTTACTTTTAGGGAAGTAGTCTAGTCTAGTTTTATCTACTTAAGCTCCTCGATTAATCGCTTATTTAAATATATACCTCGGTAACCATCACCACGTTTTTTAGGAATATAACCAACCCTCTACCTATATATAATCTAGATAGTTTATTAACCACCCCTAGTTAGCATAATAATTAAAAAACTTTAGGGAGCTAGAACAACTAGAATTTTTATTTAATCCTATTAAAACTTATGTTTTTAAGAAAATAGAATTAAACTTATTATCATAATTTATTATTAATTATTATATTCTATAAGAATATTATATATTTTTTTTGTATTTTATATAGTATCTAAAGTTTTATTTTATTTCTTAAATTGTATGTGATTAGCTACTATTATAGAATTTCAGAGTAATTAAAATAACTAAATTCAACTATAAAATGTAGAATTAAGGAATTAGTCGTTAAGCTAGGAGTAGTTATTAAGCTAACTATCTAGGTGGGCAGTATGTACGACGACCCCGGCACTTAGCTAGGCAGAGGGGTCTCGGCTATTAACGTTAAGATGGTAATTATCGTATAATTATTTTAGACGGTTTATACTAGATGTGAACGCTCTAAATTTATTAGCTACTTATGGAGTACTACCTTATTAGCTATTTATAGAGTTGTTTTCGAACGTCTATATTATTAGGGATTCTTAGTAGCGAGGTGGGTAATTTATTCAAAAGGTGGATAGATTAATGAGAATAAATAATATCTCTATATAGCAAAATTAGTACCCATACGTATTTTAAAAATTTCGGCGCTATTATAAAAAGTAAAGCTAGAGTCAATTTTACTTAGCTTTCCTCTTACAGACAGACTCTTCTATATTATATCGGCTATAGCCTCGTTAGATTAGTATTTATAGTGGCAGAATACGCCTGCCTATATTAAAGGGTTAGTTAGAGTAGATAATTTATGTAAGGATGACAAAAAAATAATAATATTTTAATTCTTATAGAATTAGATGAATTTTATACGTTATACAGAACCTATAGCAATTATATAAGAAGCTAGTATTAACACTTTTTCGTACTATATCTCGCCCACTAGAAGCTCTAATCTACTAACAGATAAGCTAGTCGTTTAGATAGCCTAAATTAAAGATGCTAACCGTTTGTCTTGACTTAGTATAATTAAACTCGCCTAATAATATATATATTTTCCAGGTATAATAATAAAGGGGCTACTTGCCCCTGTCGCTATAGGCCCGCCATACTCATTGCGAATCACACTCGTATACCTTTTATATGTATTTCCCATAAAAAAATGTACTTATACCATTTTTCTCTTATTTTCCCACCACGATACTAGATATTGATGTCTATTTTTAATATATAAATTAACATATACTAATATATAAGTATATATAAATATATATTTAAAATTCTTTGTCCTTATATAACCTTTAAAAAAAGAAAACAACATTTAAATAATAGATTATTAATTATTAGCGTGATATCGGAGGAATAAGTAAAAAACTATAAGTATCTTCCTTTTTCATATGAAACACATATAAAAGGTACATTTCGAATACGAGTATGATAATCGAGTCTAGCGGGCCTGCAGCGACAGGTGCAGGCCCATAGTGGAAGGGAGCGAGCAATAAATATCTAGCTAAGCGCGTTAATAGCCGTAATAACGCTTATAAATTAGTGATAAGTATTAGGTCTTATATAATACTATTTTTGTTTTCTTTAGTAGTAATATACTAATTAATCCTTCCTAGTTCTGGACCTAGAAACTGATCTTATTAAAGTTCTAGGTATTATTATCCATAATTGTATATATAATGTTATATAGTTATTCCTTTTATAAAGTATCTTAATCTAATCCTTAACATGAATTCTTTTCTTTTGATATCTATAATCCTAGTGTTTTCCTAATTATATTAAGATTGCCTCTCGAGCAATAAGTTAAGCTATTTACGTCTAAGTTTTAGAGGCGGCATCTTATCGAGATGATTAGAAAGAATAATAGCCATAAGGCAAAATCTAGAATTAACAATTTAGTCTATTAATATAGGCT
This sequence comes from Aspergillus sp. HF37, assembly GCA_003698115.1. NCBI lineage: Eukaryota > Fungi > Ascomycota > Eurotiomycetes > Eurotiales > Aspergillaceae > Aspergillus > Aspergillus sp. HF37. The sequence continues at coordinate 3,207 of RAQS01000458.1, read as the reverse complement.
AGATTAAGCTTCCTACAGTGCCATGCAAAAAGTTTGGGTCTACCTAATTTACCGCCTCCCTCACCGCCTTTCTCATATAGATTATCTGTCCCCTATTTGACCTCGCTAGCATCTTTCTACCTACCCTACTTGACCTGGTTACATGGGGGACAATGTCAAAAGTAGCGCAACACTAGCGCGTATGTAGACGCGACCCCAATTAACACTATTTTTCTACCACCTCTCACCCTCCCAATATGAGGTTATTTAGCACAGAAATTAGTGCTAATCGAAGGCCTAAAACTAATATTTCTCCAGAGCTTTGTTTAGCTATTATTTCTGGTCTAGAAAGTCAGTAATCCCCCTCTGTTTTAGCGAATCAATTCCACGTTAATCGGGCCACAATCTACCGAACTAAAAACCGCTTCTACTCCACTAAATCCCTAAAAACAGGCAAAAGAGCCGGTTAGCTAAAGAAATTAAGCTTTTCTAAATAGCGCTATGTGTATTTATTAGCTCGTTAGAAGCTAAAAATGAGCTAGAATAGCCTAATTACTAGTACTAACCTAGAGGTGTTAGAATCGATAATTCGGCGCGTTTTAAAGCGATTTAACCTCCGAAAATAGAAAAGCAAAAAGCGGATACCTTTAAGGAAGGAGGATGTAAAGAATCGGCTTTATTTTACTAGGTTATAGAGGCATTATACTAGATAGAATGAGGTCCTATTCTCATAAATATTCCGTCTAACGAAAGCCGAATAATTTAACTTAATTCGTCTTTCGAATGTTAAATAAAGCCTTTAGAAAGGACCTTATAAACCTAGCGGATTATAGTAAAGATATTTCTTAAATAATCTAGGGTTCTATATATGGCTTAGTGGCCGCTTAAAGTTAGTTATTATAGATCGGGATAAATCTACTCCTTAAGGGGGTTATTAAACTAGATTATATTTGTAATGCCTTAAGGAGGCTGTTATCCTAATCTAAGAACCGGGGAATATCGTTTAATAAGATAATATAAGGATTTATAACTTTAAAGACGCTTAGATGCGGTTTAAATCTTATAAAATTTAGATTATAGAATAGCCTCTATATTCTCCGGATTTAAACCCCATAAAGTAACTCTATAACCTCTTAAAGAAAAGCTTTCATATCTTTATCTGACTCTCTTTTTAGGAGGCAGATCTAGAGTCGATTAGAGTAGGTTTAAATAGGTAATTTGGGCTACTTAGAAGGCCATACATTAGGAAAGCATTAACTTTTTAATCCGCTCTATGCCACGCCGATTAAGGGCTATCTATGTATTAGGCTCGAGGATGGTATATAAAGTATTAATTATAATGAGTACTTTATTTAATTTACTAATTAATTAGAGCAAAAATGGTTGAGACATTAGCATTTTAAATGTGGCTGGTTAGGCCACTAAACCCAGGTATTGCACTACTTTTGACACTGTAGTTTATTATCTTCCTACCTACATTGCTATGCCTCGCCGCCCTAAGCAGGAGCTATATCCTCAGATTAGGTCACGAATTTGTGAACTTCATTCGATTCATTAGGCTGCATTTAAGGAGTAGGTCAGGACTAGTCTTATCCCTTTAGATGGGTCGACCCTGAATCAAGGAATAGGGGCGTGACAGGGGTTATTATAAGAGCTCTTTATCAGGCATTTCTTCCTGAGATACTCTAACCTGAAGATATCTTTATGCATAATGGATCTCCATCCAGTAAATCGTGCCGGTCTAGTTAAGGAAGCCCTTGAATATATAGGAGTGGAAGTGATGATTTAGCCACCATATTCTCCTAATTTAAACCCAATTAAGAATATCTGGGATGCACCTAATACGGACGATACTCGGCAATAATTAATTAAAGCAGCTAAGGAAGCATGGCATCAGATTGAAGATAGGCTCCCTGAGACGATGCCTCATCGTGTAAAGGCAGTTATTGAGGCGGATGGGTGGTATACAAAGTATTAATAAGAGAGCTTCAATATATAGGGTTTAAACCGGCAGAATTGGCCTTATATAGTAGGCGATAATGTATGACAGAATACAGGGGACTCAATTTTTTGCATCCCACTGTATTTATAGATAGTCGATCTATCCCTAATTAACGCCTATTATAGTGAGCTAGCTATAGGGCGTTATTTTAGATCCTAAATTCTCGCAGACTTTTTAGGTATTAGGTTTTTCTTCATATTCATACATATATAGCGATTTCGACCTTTTTCCTTTATTCCTCAAAAATCTAACGGAATTGCAGTAGGTAAAAAATAGACGTTAAAGTAAACAATATAGTAATTAATATGCTAACCTGCTCGTTAAGCTAGCCTCGTCGCACCGACCACGGATGTTTAGTTAGAGAGAGCGGTCAGTTAAATATTAGGCATGTTTAGGTTATTAGAAGAATAATAGAGGGTAAAAAAAAAATGTTATTCTTCTCACTATATATTATTATGCCTTTAGTAAGCGAGCAGAATTCCGTCTAATAATACCTGCCTAAGTAACAGCTTAATTTTATTAAGATTTTTAGCGTCTACTAAAAGTACACAGGCTATTTCTATTCTTAATAATACTATACACTTGCAAAACTTAAGATACTATTTAAATATATAAAATTAAAAAACTTAGTCATATATTTCTACGTTATATAGTTAATTTAATGTTTTTAAAGCATTATATTTCCTAAGCTAAATAATACATGAAATTATTTTTATATAGTGTGACTTGTATAGAATATTATTTTCAAACTTTTTTAGTAGTCTATGTCTAATTAATATATTAAGCTACATGTTTGAACCACTTAGCTTATTTAATCTAATTTAGAGCATCTTAAATAAGCAAGCCTATTTATTACATATAACAAATTTTTATTTAAGGGAATAGCTAAAAACTAATCTAATACAATAAGCTCCTTTAAGGGTTTCTTTTATTTTCTAATTACTTCTTTCCACAAAAAGGTAATTAATTACTCTACTTTGTAAATTTTAAATCAAATCTTTTTCCTTTTTTCTCCCAATAAAAACCCACCCTTAGAAGTCGGTTTGCAGTCACTCGCTTATTTCTCTTTTTTTATATACTTTATTCGTTTCTATTTTCTAGCACATTCTTTTCTTTTTTTAATAGTGAATTCTTAAAGGATATTTTTATAACGATTTAATAGGTAAAATTCTAGACTCTAGCTTGTACAAATATAAATATAAAATAATTTTAGAACATTCTATATT